>BSBK01012079.1:2500-145000 GCA_027943335.1 Chamaecyparis obtusa
TTTTTTTTTAACGAATTACGTATCTTAACTTTTCTTAGCAATATAATTAGTTGATATTAATAATTTAAATGTTGGGTTTTCTTTAAAGGTTTTCAATTGAATTTTTTAAGTAATATATTATTTTGATATTTAAGAGGAATTCGTAAATTATTTTAATTTTTTATATGGAAAATGCCTATAATCACATTTATGATCTGATATACATAGATGGGATCCACATCTAATTAAAATTGAATAGAAGGAAAATCTAAATATATGTCACAAAATAATGACAAAATCCAACAATCATAATGGTGCAACAAAGGCCAATTATTTGGTTTGAAAAATAAATGAAGCTCAAATTTTGATTGGGAAAGGATCCAAAACCAATAATAAATCAACATTAATAACTTGGTAGTTTGAAACCAAAATTCACCAAAGGTTATTAGGAGAAGAGTTATGCTTGAAATTTTGAATGTTTTTCTAAATTGTGAATGAGGAAACCTAGAAGGGTAACTCAAAAAACAAAGATTGAGAATCCTTTTAATTTATAATTCTATATAAGAGGAACTTTAGTGGTTGTACCAATGTGGTCACACATGTAGGTAATCCAACATTATTCTATTAAAATGAAGTAAAGGAAATAAAAAGACATAAGCGACCTTATTGGAGTGTAAATTTTCATGAAGATATTGCCATATCTTGTAGAAGTGTCCATCATTGTGGATGCAATAGAAATAAGAGGTCTCATAAAGATGTATTACCTCCAAAAAACTAATCTTGGAAAGAAAATTAACAGTATTGGAAGCTAAAAATTAGTTTCAAGAAATAAATGAAATTTAGCATAAAAAAACCTTATTCTAGATTTAGTGATATTGTCAATGGAAATAAACCAACAAATAGAATCCATGATCTCATAATTGATACTTTTTTCTAAGGACTCCAAAAGGATACTTCTAGATTACAATCTAAATATGAGCCATATTAAACTTAGTCGCATTAAAACAGGTAAATTATCCTTTTAAAATAAATGCAATTACCAAGAAACCAAACACTATTTTTGAGAGTATACTGCAACCTTTCAAGTAATAGAAGGAGAATAAGAGGTAAAAATACTTTAAAGATGCTAAAAAAAATAAACTTGAATCACACTAACAATCAAATTGGTGTTTGACCAATAAAAAATAAACTCTTATTTTACAATCCATAAAAAGTTGTGTTAACACATACATTAGAAAAATTTAAAGCATGACTTTATAAAAGAATCATGGAACCCATCAATATCCCCACTCATAATGTATCAGGATGCATTTTAATCTTCACTAACCTTTCGAGGTACCTTAAATAATTTAAGTCACCTCTAATACAACCTTGAGTAGCTAAAATAATCTAGAGAGAAGGATAATTATTAATTATGATAAATATTGAAGCCTAAAGGGAGGTATGGCTAGGAATTTGTAAATTACATGTCATGAAATATGTCTACATACTAATAATTCTCATTAACCTAGTAATGATAATGACCGTGAGAGCCGCCACCCATAATATGATGTTCCTAAAATGTGAAACACTAAAAATATAATTAACCTTTGATACCAAAAGGAAAATGAGAACTAAGGGAAGGAGATGCATGAATAAATTTCTATATAAGATCAACTAGAGGAAATAATTATGCCACCCTTTAGGGACCTCAAAATATTAGAATTCTTACCAACTACATAGTTAGGTTATCCAAAAAAAATAAGGGACTAAAAGGGGCCATTTTTGTTGGGAGGATGCCTTTACGCATACCTAGTAATTTATATAACTTAAGTAATAGATCAATTAATAGGTCATCCTCAACAACATCAGTCTAGGAGGAATCATCATCATAATTTTCTAAGTATAGATATTCATGATCAGGTCTAAAAGTTTTAAAATACCTAAGCACTTTCTCTATGATTCTCTTTTATTCTTACTTAACATATCATAGGGTTCTAATGATATAAAAGATTGGTTTGTTTAATTATGATTTGAATTTTATATTTAGATTAAGTTCAATGTTAAATTGCTTCTAAAATGATAAATATTAGTATCGATTAAGACAAATAATTATTTTAAGTATTTGACAAACTATTGGATATTTTTATTAAAATAATTTAGCATAATATCATGACAACAATAATATTTAAGTACATCTATAGATAAAAATGTAGACA
Source organism: Chamaecyparis obtusa (assembly GCA_027943335.1). Taxonomy (NCBI): domain Eukaryota; kingdom Viridiplantae; phylum Streptophyta; class Pinopsida; order Cupressales; family Cupressaceae; genus Chamaecyparis; species Chamaecyparis obtusa. Next base: position 4,678 of record BSBK01012079.1, read on the forward strand.
TTAAGGTCCAAAATAGTAAACTAATTAGTACATCAATCCACTTTTAATACATTTCTTTTTTGAAATCATGATAATTTTGTATAATAATTGTAGACCAATTTTTTACAACTGGCAGTTATTGTTGCACCAAAATATCGACATGTTAATGCCCGATACAACCAATAAACTTATAGAAGACATAGGAGGCTATTAAACCATGTCACGAATCCTAAAGGGGGATGTTGGCAGTTAGTCCAACTTAGTTGTATACAATAGTGATTACATCTTATCAATTATGATATATCCTATTTTCTATTATAGATAGAACACTACAATTCAATCTCATTATCATAGATTAAAAGAGTTAACTAGGATGCAATCCCATCTTCTCAATCTATTAGTTTAATCATGTCCTTAAGATGAAACACACCATAAGCTTAGATATGTGGGTAACTATACAAATATTAGGCATAAATAGTGGAAAAAATACTATTTAGTCACATCCAAAATAGAGAATGCTGACATTATATAGTGTTCTTTCATTAGACAATGTCCATGTTATCATGTTCTCCCATTTTGGCTTGTTAGTGGTCAAGCCTAGCCTAGAAAGCAATAGCAAGCTCACTTTCCAAAGAAGAAGATAAAATGTATCTCTATCCATCTTTCTTTACATCTCTCTATGTTTTCCTCTATCTCATGCTCGTTATATTTCTCAGACTATACTAAACAAAATAAACATTTAACTATTAGTGATAATTTAATATCTATGTTTAATTTCTTATTGTCTAATCTATATATCATATATATTGGTAAGACATTTAAATTATATTATTTATATAATCTTATATTTTTAAAATTAATCATATTGTATTGATTTGTAGAATCTCTCTCTCTCTCTCTCTCTCTCTCTCTCTCTCTCTCTCTCTCTCTCTCTCTCTCTCTCTCTCTCCTCTCCAACACATGAATATTTATCGTACTCCCATGTAGACCTTACCTTGGCTTAAAAATCAGCCACAATATGTATCTTTTAGTTCTAAATTTTTCAATAAATTTTTAGGCTCCTACACTCTGAAATGCAAAGTTACTAAATATAAAGGCCATAGTAATTAAGTATTTTTTAGAGGAAGTAATCTTCATGGATATTTCCCAAACCAAATATAAATTGAAATAAAATATTTTATTTATCCATGCAAGATTTTCTTAGATATTTTGATGATCTTATTTAAATATTTTGAGTACAAATAGCACGACCTTTCACCAAGTGCCTCGATACTAAGGTGACTCCTTTTCTATCAATTTCAAATAGATGTCGACATTCAAGCAACTAATTTCATTCCTCTAGTCCACACCAAGTATTCACACTCGATACATTTTTGTTAAGATTTACACATTTAATTTAACAAAAGTAAATTTTAATATATTGACTTATAACTAACCTTAAAATAAAACTAAAGCATGAGGGATTATAGAAAAATGATAACAAATCCTTCATTTTTTAATAATGATTCTTTTGGTCTTTGTTCACTTATTATTTCTTCCTATCATTTTTTTTAGCACTTAGCAGATATTTAATGAGAAGCTACATGGGCTATAATAGATAATTATAAGAAATAACGATTATTATAAAATTTTCAAATATATTACAAGAAGGATTATAGTAGTTAGGAGAGTAGTGTTTTTTTGTTAAAGCCAAATGGCTCTTTTTTTAATATCTCAGAGAAAAACAATCATCTTCCTAGGGGTTATTATCCTAAAACAATTATTCAGCAACTTTTGTCTATTAAATTCTAAAGGGATAAAAGATTGGAATTTTTTCGGCAGACAAAACTATAGAATAAATCTGGCCAAATAAGTCAACAAAAATGTGTTACTTATTGAAAAGAAAAGACTCCTAGGTCCTTGTGTTGGAGGAAGATTCAACACATACAATGCTAGAACAGAGTAAACAGAGATTTAAAAAAAACTTTATTTATATTAATGCCAAATATTCAAATTTACAGAGCTACCAGAATGCTCAAACTTTCGCCTACATTTCTTGCTTGCAGAGACCGAGAAGCATCTTAGTACACCAAAACAAAAAATAAAAACATTCCTTTCCTGATTTCAAAATATGCTCCCCAAAAGCATCTAGATAAGCCTGGAGAATGTCTGATTGAGCAAAAAGTCAGCAAAAAACTATATAAAAAATACACTGCAATTAATATAGTAGGTGGCAGATAAAAAATGCCTAACGCAGGAGAGAGTGTGCATGATCGCATGAATAAAATATAGGTCATGCGATCATGTGCAAAACAAAAAAGAGAGGACCCCACAGGGTTGGAAATGATAGCAAAGGATGAGGATGATGTCATGAAGTACAGGTCGCATGATCGCATAAACTAAATGGGAGTTATGCGATCATGCGAAAAGGTAAAGGGAGGGGGTCCCACGCAAAAGACAAACCAAAGAAGATTTTGCACTTGCGCACATAACGAACAAAACCGAGCAAGCAAAAAGTTAAATGCATAAAGCACTGGGCATAAAAGAGGAAGTCGCATGATCACAAGAGCTGAAAGCTAGCCTTGTGATCATGTGACAAGGCAAGTGCAAGAGGACAAAAGTAAATGCTGAGCAAGGGGGCAGAAAGGGAGGCGCGGTTGCATGATCGCAAGGGAGGAGAGAGAAGCCTTGCGATCATGCAATAAGGTGGAAATGGTACGGCCGGAAAGATAGGGAAGATTAACTACTAGGCTAGAAACCATGACCTCCATCACTCCCCCTTAATCTTCACTGTTATGTGTATCTGCAATGCCGATTTCTTCCCAAAGATGTTCAAACACATTCTTTGCCAATGGTTTTGTGAAAATATCTGCTAGCTATTCATTTGACCTGCAAAACTGAAGATGAATGTCACCATTGTTGACCAATTCTTTGATGAAGTGATATCTAGTATCAATATGCTTGCTTCGTTTGTGGAATACATGATTTTTGGATAAGGCAATTGTAGAATTGTTATCACAGTAAATTTTTGTTGCTTTTTCTTGATGATGCCCCAAATCTGAAAGTACTCACGTCAACCAAACTGCTTCACAAGATGCTGATGTGGCTACTACATACTCTACTTCAGCTGATGAGAGAGTAACAATAGGTTGTTTCTGTGATGCCCAAGAGATAGCTCCGGAACCCAGACAAAAAATATATCTGAAAGTTCTTTTTCTATCATCTAGGCTACCTCCCCAATCATTGTCTGTATAACTAATCAATTTATAATCATTTAAAAAAGTGTACAGAATTCCAAAATTCTTTGATCCAGTTATATATCTCAAAATTCTTTTTCCAGCTTTCAAATGTGACTCTTTCAGTTTCTCCATGAATCTGGAAATAAGGCAACACCAAACATGATATCCGGTCTTGTGGTAGTTAAATACATGAGGCTGCCAACTAATCTTTTGAATAGAGTTGGATCTACACTTGGACGTTGATCATCCTTGCTAAGCTTCAGACCTAATGCAACTAGTGTAGGGGCTGGATTCACTTTTGTCATCTTAAATCTTTTCAATCATTCACTAGCATACTTTCTCTGACATATGAAGATTCCTTGATCATTTTGACTTACCTCCATGCCAAGAAAGTATCTCATGAGACCCAAATCAGTCATATCAAATTCTTTTTTCATGGCTACCTTGAATGTGTTAGTTTCCATATCTCTCATGAATATCAAATCATCTACATATAAACAGACTATCAAAATTTCTCCTTCATCATTCACTTTGATGTACAAGGTAGGTTCATTCCCGCATTTACTAAAACCATTATTTACAAAATAAGAATCTATTATGCTGTACCATGCTCTAGGAGCTTGTTTCAAACCATATAATGTCTTTTTCAATCTGCATACTTTATGCTCTTGTCCCAGAATTTCATATCCAGGTGGCTGACTTACATATACCTCTTCTTCCAAAAATCCATTTAGAAAGGCTGATTTGATGTCCATTTGATAAACTTTCCATTTGTTTTGGGCTGCAATAGATAGGACCATTCTTATTGTATCCATTCTTGCCACGGGTGCAAATGTTTCATTGAAATCTATACCTGGTTTTTGTGTAAAGCCTTTTGCCACTAATCTTTCCTTGTGCTTTGCAACTTTTCCATTAACATCATACTTTGTCTTATAAATCCACTTGACTCCAATTACGTCCTTGCCTTTAGGAAGCTCAAATAGATCCCATGTTTCATTCTTTTCAATTGACTGAATTTCTTCATCCATGCTATAATCCATTTGTCCTCTTTTATGGCTTCTTTAAAATAGATTGGATCAGCATGTGTTAACAATGCAAAATCACAACAGAAATCAGCACTTTCATCTTCTTGAGTTTCATCATAAATCTCCCTAAGACTTCTTGTCTTCTTTGATGTGTTTATGGACCTAGACCTTAAAGATTCAATTGTAGGATCAGAAGATTCGCTGCTGTTATTATTTGTTGGGGCAGTGGGATTTGGAGTGCTTGGTGCTCTTGATGGTATTCTAGGTGCATTTGCTTGTGTAGGAGGATTTGCAGCCTGAATTTCATCCTCATCATTCTCTTGTAGGACACTAGGTGTGGTTGAACTTATTTTGTCTATGCTGCCATCCCATGCCTCTTCTTCAACAAATTCAACATCACGGCTTATTATCAGCTTCTTAGTAATAGGATTGTATAGCTTGTATGCCTTTGATTTTTCATTATATCCCACAAAATATACACTTTTCTCCTTTGTCATCTAATTTTCTTCTCAACTCTTGAGGTATCAATGAATATGCCACACACCCAAAGACTCTTAAATGTGATATGTTATGTTTTCTCTTACTCCAAGCTTCTTCTGGTGTTTTGTTTATCATAGCTTTTGTTGGACACCTATTCAAAATATAGATTGAACATGCAACAGCTTCAACCCAATATTCATTTGGTAGATGTTTTTCCTTTATCATGCTATGTGCCATTTCCATGACTGTTCTATTCTTTCTCTCAGCTACCCCATTTTGTTGAGGTGTGTACCTTGCTATAAACTATTTATGTATGCCATTTTCTTTGCAATAATTCTAAAATTTAGTTGAGACATACTCTCCACCTTGATTAGTTTTCAATGTCTTGATAGGATATCCACTTTCTTTTTCAACTTTTGCTTTGAACTCTTTGAAGACAACAAATGTATCATATTTATACTTCAAGAAATAAACCCATGCCTTTCTACTGAAATCATCAATGAATGTTATGAAATAAAGCTTTCCACTAACGGAAGGTGTTTGCATAGGTCCACAAATGTCTGAATGCACTATCTCTAATGGCTATTTTGCTCTATATGATTCCCCAACCGAAAATGACTTCCTATGTTGTTTTGCCAATATGCAACTTTCACATGTGGTTTTAAGTGGCTCTATTTGTGGCAACCCATAAACCATTTTCTTCTTGTATAATAGTTGTAATCCTTTGAAGTTTAAATGCCCAAGTCTTAAATGCCACAGCCAAGATTCATTTTTATATGAGGCTTTAAAAGCTGTTTCAGCAACCTTTTGCAAACCTTGAGGTTCTATCATTAATCCACTTTGAATTCTTAGTGGGAACATCTTGTTCTTAGTCATTTCTACTCTTGCAATTAGCCTATTGCTTGGTTTCTTGTCTAGGATCACACATTCACCATTCTCAAAGTGTACCTTATAACCCTTTTGTACTAGTTGCCCAATGCTTATAAGATTGTGTTGTAATCTAGGAACATAGTAAACATCTGAAATTTGTTTATCTTTGCCTTGTTTTGTTTTTATGTTGATTGACCCTTTGCCCATGACTGAAACTTTTTGATCATTGCCCAATTTAACTTCTAATTTTACTAACTCATCCATTGTTGAAAATATTTTCTTTTTACAACTCATATGGTTACTACACCCACTATCTAAGAACCACAGTTCTTTAGAAGTTTCTTGTGCTACATTGCATGGTATGAACATTGTGTCCTGTTCACTAGTGTTTGACTGATTTTCATTTGTGAAATGTGCCTTTTGCTTATTTAGATCATATTGTTTTTTCCTACATTCTAATGCATAATGCCTAAATTTACTATAGTAGTGACATTGGATGTTAGATTTTTCATACCTTTCTCCTTGATGATAGCTATGAGAGTGACTGCTCCCCCTTCCTCTTGTTGATGTAGAATGGGCATTTGGGCTTGATGGTGGTCTTCTACTTTCAAATTGTGTGTTTTCTCTTCTTCCTCTTGATGAGAAACGTCCTTTGCCTCTGCTGTTGTTTGATCTCCCTCTTGACTTTCCAAATGAGAGCTGAGTCTTGAATGCATTCTCAAATGATGATGACCCAGTTCGGTTCAGTCTTTGCTCATGAACTAGAAGTGACCCCATTAACTCATCTACTGATAGTATTGAAAGATCTTTGGCCTCTTGAATACCTATAACTACAACATCAAATTTAGCAAGCAGACTTCTAAGTATTTTTTCCATAATCTTTTGATCTTCAACAGTGTCTCCATAGGACCTTAACTAGTTTACTATTGAAATTGCATGTGTGAAAAATGCATCTATTGAATCTGAGTCTTTCATTTGTAAATTTTCAAAATCCCTTCTAAGTATTTGTAGTTTTGCCATTATTACCTTGCCTATGCCTTGGTATGCTGTCTGCAAACTGTCCCATGCTTGTTTTGATCTTGTGGCAGCTACAACCTTTGGAAAGATTGATTCTTCCATTGCTTGTTGAATGAAAAATAGTGCCTTTGCATCCTTCTTATTTTCCTTCAATAGATCCTTATCTGCTTGTGAAAGGGCCTGAAATGCCTACTAGTCTGGTGGTTCAGGAAACCCATTTTCCACTAAATCCCAAACATCTTGTGAACAAAAGAGAGTCTTCATTTTGATGCTCCAATAGTCATAATTCTTGCCATTAAAAATTGGTATCTGGGGTTGAGAAATACTCCCACTGGTTCTTGCCATGGTTTACTAGTAACACTTTCTCCTTTTTTATAAAACCCTTTTTTCTATCTTTTCTCGGACTTGCTCTTTGCCCACAATGAAATCTTTCAAGAAAACACTACCCAGATCCTTCTGAGCTTCAATCTCTAGCAAACCTTTTCTTCAATAACAACTCGCTCTGATACCACTTTGATGGAGGAAGAACCGAGTAAATAGAGATTTAAAAAAAACTTTATTTATATTAATGCCAAATATTCAAATTTATAGAGCTGCCAGAATGCTCAAACTTTTACCTACATTTCTTGCTTGTAGAGACCGAGAAGCATCTTAGTAGACCAAAACCAAAACTAAAAACATTCCTGCCCTGATTTCAAAATATGCTCCCCAGAAGCATCTAGATAAGCTTGGAGAATGTCCGATTGAGCAAAAAGTCAGCAAAAAACTATATAAAAATACACTGCAATTAATACAGTAGGTGGCGGATAAAAAATGCCTGACATAGGAGAGAGTGCGCATGATTGCATGAATAAAATATAGGTCATGCGATCATGCGCAAAACACAAAAGAGAGGACCCCACGCGGTTGGAAATGATAGCAAAGGATGAGGATGATGTCATGAAGTACAGGTCGCATGATCGCATAAATTAAATGGGAGTTATGCGATCATGCGAAAAAGTAAAAGGAGGGGGTCCCACGCAAAAGACAAACCAAAGAAGATTTCGCACTTGCGCACATAACGAACAAAACCAAGTAAGCAAAAAGTTAAATGCATAAAGCATTGGGCATAAAAGAGGAAGTCGCATGATCGCAAGAGCTGAAAGCTAGCCTTGCGATCATGCAACAAGGCAGGTGCAAGAGGACAAAAGTAAATGCCGAGCAAGGGGGCGGAAAGGGAGGCGCGGTCGCATGATCGCAAGGGAGGAGAGAGAAGCCTTGCGATCATGCAACAAGGCAAAAATGGTACAGCCAGAAAGATAGGGAAGATTAACTACTAGGCTGGAAACCACAACCTCCATCACCTTGTAATCTATTTTAAGTGATAATGTTAAAACAATTTACTGACTTAATCTTTTTTGATGAATAGAGGCCTTTTCTATTAATAAATATAAAAGTACAATATTCACAAAAAAAGAGGTGGGGGAAGAAATCACCCAGCAAGTCACTCAACAACTAGGCCGGAATCTTTCAATATTGCTTATATATGATTATAGAATAACTCTTTCATTCATATTTTATCCTTCCTGAAATTTTGAGTGAGTATACGCTGTCCTCCTATATGTTGCCCTCCTATATGTTGCATCTCTTCTGTATTTTCAAACTCTCATTTGCTCATATTTTTATTTCTGATCTCGAGCTATTGCCATCCAACAATCCTCTAAGCTTTTACGCTTATTCGTGATTGTCTTACTCCATTGGAAATAGGGCTTTTAGTTTTTGAGTGACCATACTAACACGAGTTAATATAAGTTTAATAAGATTCAAGGTAGGGGTAAACCTTCTTTAATTTTCGCTCTTCTCTCGCCGTTCGAAAGCCTCAAAATTTAGATTATAATCTGTTATTATTATTTTGTTATTTTTATTTCACATGTTATTCCATATACTACGAACTTGGATATTTTTTCTCCAAGTATCCGGTTGCGTAAGTTTTAAAATCCTTTACATTTAAAGGTAGTCTAGTTTTAATGCTCAGCTTTGTGCTTTCTTCATCTAATTTAACGGTGGTCTATTATCCAAATCTAGAAAGTTTTGGTGATCCATTCCGACAGTTTAAGTTTAAATGCATTGTATGTTGTCATGGGTAAGCAGCTAAGCAAACAAGATAAAGGGAGTTGCACTAAGCAACATACGCTAGGTTGCATGTCGATGGGATTGTTATGCCAATACTTCATTACTAAACTAGTTCATACGTGTTCTATTTTCCAAGGCTTTTCAAATATAGGTTTCTGTCTGTATGGTAAGAGAGAATTTATTGTTATTTAATTATGTGCATTATGAACCAAGTAATATTTTTATCATTGGTTCACTGCCAAAATATTTTATAGTTCTGCTCAGTGAGGTTGTAAGGGACAGAAAAATAGTAATATACAACTGCAAACATAGCGTTCGATGTATTCTACGCTTGTTAACTCAAGATTTGGATGTGGACTGGTTCAGTGTGTTACCTGATTTAGTTAGGAGACCGTCCAAATGTGTGATTATCATTTCTTTAGAAGTGCACAAAGCCGTCGTCTACTTCTAGCATGATGATTGAAATAATCAGATAAGTTTCTCGTGGCAGGTAAGCGAATTCAGATCTTTCATTAAGTTTCCCAACTTGAAATAAACGATATTCGTACCTAATGTATGACTCGGAAGTTGTGAATGATAAACCAAGCCATCATACCAACTATTTCCTACCTTCCTATATATTAGTGTATCATATCTACGTTCCCAAAATCTTACCAGTTTTTTCAATTAATTCAAACAATGTAGAAACTTAGAACATTTTTTTAAGTTATTAGTTCTTCTTGTAGGCAACACTATTGCATATATTTATGACTAATATGTTATTAATTATTTAATTTTCCAACAATCATAAATAATAATTTTTTTATTTTAAAACACATTTGAATATTAAGTTAATTTTTTTTAGTGTTGTAGAGATGATGATTTGACATTTTTCAATTTTTTTTATATTATTAATGATTCTTTCTTTTAGTAATTGTTTGGGTTTATGAGTTGTGGTAAATCCCTCTTTATCTCGCTTGATGTTATATTAATAAGAAAATAATAGACATCTTTATTAATTAAACAAATAAAATAAAATTTATTGTTATTTTTAAATTTAACAATTAAAATGCACATTTTTTATTTTGTATTTCAATAAATGGAATAATTTTTATAATTTTTTTTATAATTGTTGAATTATTATTATGTAATTATATTTTATATCATAAGATATAAAGATTAATAATAACTAAGAATAGAAAATAAATTTATTTTATATTTATAGTTTTCAAATTTATATATTTTATTTAAAGTAAATATAAGAAAATATTATTTTTGAGAGTATATTAATGTGTATTTTTTTCAAGTTATTTTATTTTTACTTGAAGTTATAGTTTGTAAGAACCTTTACTACTAAAAAGTATCTATTACATGAAATGTCCAAACACTTTGTTAATTAAAAAGATGATAAAAGGAAAGAGTAATACATTTGTATATCTATATTATACATATATCTATGTCTATATACACCAACAAGCTATTTTTTTTGAATGAAGAGACTATTAAGGAGTAACATATAAATAAAGAAAAAGAATGAAAAATAACTATTTTTTTTAATTACTAAATTGTTAAATTGCCATTATAAAAGTTTTAAGTCAACTCTCCCTTAATATCATATTGCCTAAACTATTACTCATTATTATTACAAGTTTTCATGTCACTTATATACCTAATTATAAACTATCTTTATAGAGTTTAAAGTGAACTATGTTTTTAAAAAATTACAATGGTCTTATATTATTTATTAGTGTGCTATGTTTATTTCTCTATGTCCACTACCTTTGAGATTATTTATTAAATATAGAAGAATGTATTATTTTTAATTTCAAGATTTTTTTCCTATTTTAAACTTAGGCATTTGAATTTCATTCATGTTTTGCCATTTGATGTGAATAGAATGTTACTATAGTATAATAATATTTAGTATGCCTCTTGACTACCAATATGTCATGTGTACCCTAGGTGAGCTGAATTATTTCAACACATTTAATCAAAATCATGTTATTTTTAGGAACGGGCATATATCATACTTTTGAAAAGGCATCTTTGTTGTTACTATGCATCTATTTACTATATTACTATTAACAAATATACTAATCAATATATAAAGCCACTCCAGCAAAAAATAATCTAACTATCAATATTTTCAAAAATAATTATAAAATAATCAACTTCAACTATATTAGATGGATATATCAAAATTTTAATTATCCAATGATACTAAATTACTTCTTCTAATAAAAAATCCACCTGAATTGTGCTAGCCATAGTTGTGCCTAGTAAGAATCCAATTTGAAGCTAATCTTAACAACTATAATTGTTATTAACCCAATAAAATTCTATACATACAACTTATGAGAGCTTGCTTATTTCAAACTATTATTTGTAATGAGTTTTAATTGGTATTTCACAACTTATTACAATGCCCAACAATGAGATAATTCAACCATCCAAAAAATTTAGTTAAACATTATTACAAATCCAAATATGGATCTGCATAAATTCACGTGAATTAAACTCTTTATCATTGAAGCCTTAGATAAGTAGATTTCAGTGTTTTCTAGGATGAAATATGCTAATTCAGTAGGAAACTTTGATTTTCCTTCCATAGCGAGCATGGAATAGATCTATTTAAATAAAGAAAAAGGATGGAAGATGGTGTCAAAGACTCACTAGCTATCGCACCAAAAAAATTCAAAACCCTTTTCTGTCTCAACTTTCAATAATTTTTTTGCTCTAATACCTTCTTCACCTAGGATTTCCCCTAGGGTATACATTCAGGAGAAGCATTCAAAGGAGATTCACATAACTTCCATTACAAACCCTTCCCGTGTTCATATGAATGGTCCTTTGTAAGGAAAACCCATGTCCTCCAACAATCTAGTCCTCAAAGACAAAGAAGTATAAACACCTCTGCATTGAAGATCCAAAGACTCGTGTAAACCCTGCCCCTCCAAAGATAATGTAGTGGGGCAAAAAATATTTTCTTAGTTACCAAGTTACAAACATTCAGTAGAAGCCCTCAAGAATCAACTCCCTCTGGTTATCGATCCTACTGGTAATGGTAAAACTCGATCTCATATTTCTCTGCCAAATGGTAATTTTTATTCCCGTCCTCATAGAAGATTAAAGGATTTAGGGCACACACATAGCTTCTTTAATTTTTGTCAAGATAATGCTTCAGCACATAAATTAATAAACATTTCATCTACTAATAACCTCAATTAGAATAAGAAAAGCATGAAATTAAAAATTAAGAAATGACTAATAGAGTGGATGTAAGAGGTGTGTGTGACGTATGGTTTAATATGTAGGTGGAATGGATCTAGAACTCCAGTATGAAAGATTTCAGAATGGTTAAAAATAGAGCTATGAAACAAGGTAAGTATATCTATACTCCCTAAAAATTTCATATATGTAGATTGTACTAATAAAAAATCTAAGGAAAAGTTACTTGCAAAAGGATATCCAAAATATAAAAATATAGAATTCACTACCCTAGAATGGATTTCCTTCTTCAATCCCTCCAAGGTGGAAAATTTCTTTATTGAAAAGGCAATTCTTCTTAAAAATCTCCCTCTGGAGTTAACTAGCAAATAAACATTGAGGAAAATAGGAAATTAAATAGGTAAATTTGTTGGTTTCGTGGATCTGAAACAAAATTATGCTGAAAAAATCATAATTGTGCATATGAATTTAAATGATAAATCTATCTCTCCTATAGAAATTTTTTGTAATTATTCATCAATATTAATAAACCATACTCTACCAATAAATGAACTTGAAGAGGATGAGAAAATGGAAAATCAACATTCTATGGAACATAACATCCTTGAAGAAATGAGGAATAAGGTAACAGAAAAAAAAAACAAAAAAACATCAATACAAAACTGTAGAAAAAACAAAAATAAGGACAAATTCAATCACTCATTAGATCAGAATATAAGTGTAAATTTTCTCAATAACTCAGGTGGATTTGTGATAAATTTTAATGGTAAGTCTTTGGAAACAGAGGATCCCAATGGGATCCTTAATCTAAACCAATCAGATGCCACTAAAAATAATAGGATAAATAAGGACACTCTTGAAAATGAAGTCTCTGGCTTAAATCTGCAATCTCCTAGCCAACACATTGATATAAATGAAACTCATATAAGAAAGGAAATTGACCTTTTCCCTGAGATGGTTAACAATGCAGAATCACCATCATAGAATATGATTAGAAAAGATCAAGATTATACCCCTAGTCAGGAAGAAAGAGTTCAAAACATTAAGAAAAAGATGAAATTGGTAGAGGGAATAATGGAAGATCTAAGGGAAGTAAAAAATGATATTACAGAAGAATTGAGTGAATGGCATAAGAATTAAGGAGAATAAGAAAAATGAGAAAGTTAGCTTGGAGATTGAGACAACATTGACAAATGCAAAAAATCTTACAATACCGATAGAATTGGAATCCATCTACATAGCCTTGAAAATACCAATTAATCAAGAAATGATAACAAAAGATTATGGTAAAAAAATTATTGATATAGAAGATGGGTTAAACTCAAAAGACATGGAACTGAATCAGCAGGTCAACGACAATAAGGAAACTGACGTAGTAGCTAAGATACTAACAAAATTAAGAAATGAATGTCTCCAAGAGGAGAATATAGATGAAATAAAATAAATAAAAGAAAGTCTTAATGGAATAACCAACATGGATAGACAACTGGGAATTGCTACCACCATACAAGGATTTTCAAGACTAGTAATATTAAAACAAAAAAATAAAACAGGAAGGAAATCTATAAATGAATTAAGGAATCAAGATGGAAATTTTGATAATCAATAAAAAAAAACTGACATAATGTATGTGGGGAAGGGGAATTTCCTTCCCATATCATAATGAAAATCACTACCTGCAAGGTTAGGGGCCTTAATGCCCCTAAAAAACAAAGACTCATAAAATGAAACCTTAAACTATTTAAATCCGAAATAATATTGATCCAAGAAACTAAACTAAACATGGAAGAAACTAAAAAAAATTAGTAAAAAATTAGGTATATGGAGACCAGAAATGAGTAACTTAGAAGGTGCGTCTGGTGGTCTTGGGATTAAATTGGACCCTAGGAAAGTTATATTTCAGAAGATTGCTAGTCACCAGAATTGGTTATTAAGAATAATCAAATGTATTAAGAGCTCACTTGAATTTAATATTTTTAATATTTACATTCCTATCTACAATAATGACAAAAAATGATTGTTGCAATACTTTGGAAAATCAACTTAAATCCCTCCAAAATGATTATCATATTTTTGGGGGTGATTTCAATGCTATTCTTGATTGTAAAGAAAAATTTGGGGATCTCAGTTTGTATCTCAATCCCAAAAAGAGTTTAGACAATGGTTTCTCAATAATCATCTAATAGATATAAAAAAAATTAATGGCTTATTCACCTGGAACAATCATAGATCTAGATTTAGTCAAATTGCAGAAAGGTTGGACCAATTTCTCTTCAACAGAGACATTGGTAGATTTAATTATTCACTCTGTATTGAGATCCTAATCAATGAAGGATCAAATCACTTCCTAGTGAGACTAAACATAATGGAGGAGGTCAAACCACCAAGAAATCCCTTCAAATTTGAATTTATATTATTTCAAGATGAAAAGTTTATGTAAATTCTAGACCAATGGTGGAGTTAGATAAATGTTGTAGGATCTATTATTGTTTTGTTTTGTATCTAAATTGAAAAATATCAAACACAAGATTCTTGACTGGAATAATGATAAATTTAATAATATCTTTGAGAGAAAAATGAAAATAGAGAATGAAATTGAATCACTAAATAAATAAGTAATAGAGATAGGTATGGATGAAAGAAGATACAAAAAAGAAAAAGAATAAATGGCTAAACATGCTGAAATACTATTGAAGGAAGAAATCTTTTGGAAACAAAAATCCAGAGAAACATGGTTAAAAGAAGGATAAAAGAATAAAAAATTCTTCCATAATAGTGTTAAGAATAGAAGGAACATTAATAGGATTACTAAAATCAAAGACACTAATGGAAATCCAGTAGACAATCTAGACTTAATTTCATCAGAATTTTTGAATTACTACAAAGACCTGCTAAATAATTTTGATCATATAGATTTAAAATCCCAAAATGAACTTCTAGTTTCCATCCCAAAAATAATAACTTAAAATGATAAAAAATGGTTAAATAGAAAATTTACTATTGATTAAGTGAATAATTTGAGCTTTTCCAACTTCATCCTCATAAATCACATGGACCAGACGACTTCCAAGTTGGGTTTTTCAAAAAATGTTGGCATTTTCTTGAGAATGAAATTTGGGAAGTTGTGGAGGCAATTTAAAATTCTGGTACATTATTGGTATAGATTAATAATACCTTCCTTACTCTAATTCCCAAAAAAGTGAATATGAAGAACTTGCAGACTTTCGACCTATTGCTCTATGTAATACAATCTATAAAATATTATCTAAAAACCTAGCTATACGATTGAAATTTTTTCTCCCAAGAATAATTTCAAAAGAGAAAATAGGATTTTTTGCAAAAAGATAAATCCTAGATGGGATCATAATAGCTCAAGAAATTATACACATGATGCAAAGTAATAAAGAACCATGTATGCTAATTAAACTAGACATTCAAAAAGCATATGGAAAATTTGATTGGAGGTCTTTATGTAAATATATGGAAGCCTTTAGATTCACCAAACAATGGATAAACCTCATTCGTAACTATATATCTACACCCAAAATTTCCCTCCTTATTAATGCAGCACCAAAAGGTTTCTTTGATATATCTAGAGGTATTAGACAAGGAGATCTTATCTCTCCTTTCCACTATGTAATTATGGAAGAGGATCTTGGTAGAACCATAACTAAGGCACATCAGGAAGGCTTTATTTCTAGAGTTAAGGTCACTAACGATGTACCAAATATAACTCATCAACAATTTTCAGATGACACCATCCTTCTAGGAGCTAGTACTAAGAGGGAGGCCAAATATTTTAAAGACATACTATTAGTTTACATGAAGGCCTCTGGAAAGAGAGTAGACCCTAACAAATTAGAAGTATTCTCTATTAATACCCCACTGGTAAAAGATAGACAGATCTGTAATGTCTTAAGCTATAAAATTAGAAATTTTGCATGTAAATATTTAGGGATTCCTATAGATAAAGGAACTCATAGCTCTAAATTATGGGAATTAATTTGAACTAAGATTCAGAACAAAAAAGAAAACTGGAAAGGAAAATGGCTAACCAATGCAGGTAGAACAACTATGATTAAATTTGTCTTATCAACAATCCCAACCTATCAAATGTGTGTCCTTCCCCTTTCGTGTAATATCAAGTCAAGCCTAGATAAGCACCTAAGGGAATTTTTTTGGCAAGGAACATCAGAAGAAAAAAATTTGGCATTAATCAAATGGGATAATATATGTAAACCTTCATCCCTTGGAGGCCTAAGAACAAAAAATATGCAACGTAAAAATAAGGCTCTAGGAGAAAATCTAGTATATAGATTAATGCATGAATCAAATAGTAAATTGGCATCTATCCTCGTAAATAAATATATTTCTAGAGCTAATCCAATTAATATCTTTAGATCTTGTAACCATGTCAAAGGTTCATGTATTTGGAACTTTATTATAGACAATAGGGAAATCATCAATAAAGGTCTCACTTGGGACATTGGAAAGGGTTATCAAGCCTTATTTTAGGAAGACTCTTGGGGAGGCTATATTCCTATGAACATGATGGGGTTGGCACAAAGTACCATAAACACTTTGAGTAGATTATGGTGTATTCAGGTTAAGGACTATATCTCTATAGATGATGGAGTATCCTTGAAAAATCTTCACAACATCTCGCTAGATCAACAAGAAAGGCATAAATTAGATTACATACTAAAAGAGAGATCTATCACTCTCACATAAAAAGGGGATAGATTAGTATGGACTGGTTCAAATGAGGGGATATATAGAGTCAAAATGGATATCAGGATATTGTCAAAAAACATATTCTAGACACCTTAGATATCCCTCTAAACATATGTTGGAATAAAGTATGTCTTCCTAAGGCAGGTATATTCCTATGGGAAGCCCTAAAAAAGAGAATTCTGACTGTGGATAGATTCAGGAAGTTAGGTTTTGAAGGTCCATCTAGATGCCCTTTATGCAAACATCAAGAGGAAATAATTAACTATTTACTAATTAATTGTCCCTATGTGCAATAATGTTGGAATTGGCTAAAAGGATGCCTTGGCTAGAGTTCTGCTATGCCCTCGGATATAATTGACTTTCTTAAAGCATGGCCTCTCATAAACAAGACTAGTCTATATAAGGATATTTGGATCATAACTCCATCAATTTTGATATGGGAATTATGGAAGGAGCGTAATAGAAGAATTTTTAAAAACCAAAATGTGGACATCGAGACACTAACTAATAAAATGGAAGCAATAATTGTGTAACTTATCAATAATAGACTTAGAAACCTCAATAACCATGAAATATCCTTTTCATTATGGGATATTAATATTAGAAAAATATGGCATAACCTTGTTATTCCCCCCCTTATGGTAAAGGTGGCCTATCTAGCAAAAAGGATAGAGAAAAATGCAAATGGAAAACTCCCAAATATGACTGGCACAAACTAAATTTTGATGGTGCATCAAGAGGAAACCTTGGATTTAATGGAATAGGATGTATCATCTATAATTGGAATGGAAAAATCATAGCCAAATGTGCTAAATCTATTAAACCAATGACAAATAATATGGCAGAATGTGTTGTAATTTTAGAAGGAATCAAACTATGTAAGGATTTAGGAGTTTCAAAACTCAAGATAGAAGGGGACTCCAAAATCATTATTAATGTCATAAAAACAAAGAATACCCCTAATTAGAAATTAAAATCTAAATTGGAAGAGGTATTATAAATTCAGAAAGAAATCTTGTAGTACGAAGTGAATCATATATATAGGGAAGGTAATAAGGAAGTACATGCTTTAGCTAATATTGGAGCGGATGGGTCACAATCCATATAAATAATTACAAAATATTTAGATGGAAATACTTAGAATAAATATAATATAGATATATATCATAGTCTTAGCTTAGATATTTCAAAAACCCCTATACTGCTACTAAGCGTAAATTACCACTCCAAGAGCCATTCTTATTATAATTAGATTAACCTTAGTGTTAGGCATTGTATTTCTAGATATGTCTCCTTTTTCCCAAGATCAAATTTATTTCTAAAAAGAGGCTTTCGTGGAGTTTGGATCAGAAAGAGATAGATTAATTAATGACTACTCTACACTCCTATCCCATGGTCTTTAGGATCACCTAGAATAGAGTAATGGAGAAATATGGGAACCATCACACTCATTAATAAAGGTACATCATTACTCTTTATCATGAGTATTCAAAACATTTTCTTCCATCAAATCTTAATTCTCACAATCAGATACCTCTTAATCACTCCTTATAAAATATATTTTTTATTATTAAATCGTATTATCTATATCTTGGTTTTAGCATAAAAAATAAATTAAGTATATATGAATTAGAGTTTCACGTAACTCTAATAAATCCCTTACTATTTCACCTTTAAGTAATAAATTTCTATCATGTTTTTGGAAAAATACTCATTAATAGAATTAGAAGAGTATCAAACTATCGACATCAAAAGATGAGTACCATAATAATGAAAGCTACGATCAAAATCTAAAGAGATCGTGCTGAAGGAAAGTGAAATTATAATCATTAATGTCAATAGAACAAGAAAATACCTAAATGCCTTCCCATTAATATGGAGATAGGTGAACACTTACTATGATATCTGAAGATCTAGGAGAAACCCCTATCAATAGAGAAAAGAAGTAATAGCGGAGAATGGAATCTAGGCTACTGACATTTGTCCTTGATGATAACCAAGCTCTGGCATTTAGGGGAATGATTAAACTTGAAAGGTGGAAGAGAATTTTGAATCCACTCTCCCCAGTAGCTAGATGAACTTTTGAAAAAGGTATAGGTGACCACCATTTTGACAATGAATTTTCTTTCAGAACGAGTGGACATATAATTGGTCAATTCATTGCTCTCTCCATCTTCACTAGATGTAAAAAGGAGGATGCTATCAAGACAACAAATATTATCTTTGCAGAGGATTTAATGGGCAGCTTGGAAAAGATGGTATTTAGCATTAATAATCACTTTACAATACCACTTCCAAAAATTCTTATGAAGATAAAGATAGGAAAACTCTTGGAAATTCCCAATTCACAATACACTTCGATGATGACACTCAAAGACAAGTTGTATTTTGATGAATTTTGGCTAGAAATTTCTAGGAATTTAGAGTATTTATTCAAAGAACTTCTCAAAGAAGAAATGGAGAATGAATGGATTTTAAATTTATGGCAAGCTAAAGGCTTTGATATCCCAGAGGAAATGGATGATGTAGATGCATAAAACATTAGAGCTCTAAATCTTGAGGTTAAAAGGTGCTCACACCAGTCCAAAAATTTGGTGCTTGATGAAGAAATCATTGTCATTGTTAAAAGGAACGATGGGGAATGGATCTTCTAGATGATGTAGAATGATTACTCTCACCAAGGAAATATAGGTTTTAGGGTACATTTTGGCTTCCCAGGTTGTTTATTTTAAAGATTTTGGATAGTCTACGACCTATAGGATATATAGTGTATAAATTAGCTTGATTGGGATGGGTATGCATAGTGTCAGTAATATAAGGGATATAGACATAGAACCTTTTGTCTAGTGATATAAAAAAGTTAAGTATAGAATGTAGAATAGTATGTTTGCTTTATAATATACTCTAAGATTATGAAATATTATGAACAAAATGTTAAAAAATGAAATGGATTTTCAATTCCTATATAAAATATATGGTTTGTATAAATTTATGATGTGTGCACTCAATTTCAAGGTTTTTTATATTATTAATGCTTCCTTGTTTTAGTAATTATTTGGGTTTATGACTTGTGGTAAATCTCTCCTTATCCTAGTTGATGTTATATTATTAAGAAAATAATAGATATCTTTATAAATTAATTTTTTTTTAAATTATTTCTAAAATTGAGGATATCCATCAAGGAGTTAGGTTTTTTTCAAACCTTCTCTCCCCACCATTGTCTTCCCAGTTTGAGGATGATAAGTTAAATGAGCTGCTTAACACAATCCCTCATTCTGTTACAACTCAGGATAACCTTTTACTAATGGCCCCGTTTACTCTTTCAGAAGTCATATTAGTTGTTTTTTCATTATCTCCTGACAAAGCCCCTGGTCCAGATTGTTTTACTGGTCTCTTTTTTCAAAAATATTGGGATGTCATCTATTTTGATCTACTGGCTATGTTGGAAGAATCTAGAAAGAACTCAGCTATGTTAAAATGTTTTAATACTACAAATCTTGTCCTCATCCCCAAGAATAATGACCCACAGACTTTTGCTGACTTTCACCCAATTTCTCTCTGCAACACCATCTACAAAATCATCACTAAGGTTATTTATTTATGTTTTCAACACATTATCCCTAGGATTGTGTCACTATAACAAGGTGGATTTGTTCCTGGTAGGGAGACTACAAATGGGGCTATTCTTCTGCATGAAACTTTACACTCCATTCCATCGTTTGTCATTAAATTGGACATGATGAAAGCCTATGATAGGTTTAATTGGGCATTTCTTTTATAGGTTCTACTTAAATTTGGTTTTTCAAAGAAATGGTGCAAATGGGTTAAGGCTTGTATTTCTAGAGCTTATTTTTCAATTTTAATTAATGGTTCAGCGGTGGGTTCTTTTCCATCATCCCTAGGTGTCAGGAAAGGTGATCCCTTGTCCCCTTTTCTTTTCATCATTATGGTAAAATCTTTGAGTGGTTCCATCAGTCCCTCTCATACCACTTGGTTATGGCTTGGTGTACCCATTATTGGCACTTCCATTTCAGTCACACATTCATTGTTTTCTGATGACACACTTCTATTTGGAAAAGCTTCTATACAAGAAGCTAAGTAGGTCAAAAAGGTTTTTGATCTTTATACTTCTATTTCTAGTCAAAACATGAGCATCCACAAATCGAAGGTGTATATCTTCAATATAGAATTGTTAATGTGTTAGAGTTTCCTCTAGATGACCTCCCATCCACTTATCTAGGAATTCCATTTTTTATAGGATCAAATAAGTCAAATTATTGGCATTCGGTAGTAAGCCATATCAAATCTATAGTTCTAGCTTGGAAAGTTAGATGGCTCTCACTCTCTAGTAGAATTTTATTAATCAAAACTATATTGTCAGCAATTCCTAATTATTACTTCTTAGTCCTCCAAGCTCCTAAATCAGTTCTTAACCAAATTGAAAAACTAATTTGGGAATTCCTTTAGACAGCCAACATGAATGGAGAGAAGAAAATACCCCTTGTATCATTATCAGATATGTCTTCTTCCTTATCCATAGGTGGTGTGGGGTTACATAACTTGTCTTCTCAAAATTTGGCCTTTGGTGCTAAACTGATTTGGAAAATGTATACCCAACCCAACTTCAAGTGGTGTAAACTAATGCAAGAAAAATATTTGGATAATCTAGATCCTTCCAAAATTATATCTATACTTGATCCTTCGAAAGGATCGGCTATTCAGGACTTCATAATTAAATCTAGGCATATTATCACTTCTTTTATATCCTGGAAAGTCTATAATGGGGAATTAGTTAATTTATGGCTTGATTCATGGAATTCTTTGCCTCCCTTGAATACCATTCAGCCTTTCTTAGATATTTGGGAAGTGTCTTCCTTGCATTGGGGTCACAAGTTAATTGATTATGTGTTTGCAGTATATATTCAATCGGGGTTAGTTGTATGGAAGGATTTTACCCCTCTACCCAAAAGAGGCAATCAGAGGAAATCTAGAGCCCCTGATTACCTCTTTTGGGCTCCATCTCATGATGGAAACTTGTCAGTTAAGCTAGGCTATGAGGTGGCCTAGTCTTGTCAAAATAATAAAGAAAAACATAGAACTTATCTTTTTTGTTGGCACAACTCAATACTTCCTAAAGCAAGTTGCTTTTCCTAGCTTGTTCTCAAAAACCATGTCCTTACCAGTGAAAGGTTGTCTAGACTCAACATTGACAATGTTTTTGAATGTGTCTTATGTGGTCAGGCTCAGGAGTCAACTGATCATCTTTTCCTAAATTTTTGCTTTTCTCAAAATTCTTGGTTGTTTGTTATGAACAAGTTGAACCTCTCCATGCCTCTCCCCTACACTATTTGGGACTTGTTTCAATCCTAGCCAACATTATTTTCCAAGTCTATGTTTTCTTACATTTGGATCTATGCTCCCTCTCTGATCTTGTGGTCCATTTGGTGGGAAAGGAATAAATGTATATTTTGTAACTATGTCTCATCCTTGGATGCAATTTTAAATAGGCTTCATCAATCTATTGTTGAGGTCTCTAATGCTTATACTTCTAAGTTTAAGGGTAATTGGGGCTTCTCCTCTTGGGATGGGGTTATTATAAAGAAATGGAAGGGATTGGTCTTCCCTTCTCTTCCTTTCCCACTTTTCCCTAAAGACAAGCTACAATCCAAATCCTGAATTAAATGCTTCCCTCCTCAAGATGGTTTTATCAAACTAAAATTTGATGGCTCTTGGAAAGGAAATCTAGGGAAGTCTAGTATTGGTTTCGTTCTTTAGAACTATCATGGCTCTCCCCTCTTTTTTGAGGCTCGACCTATTCCATCAGGGACCAATAATTTGGTGGAAGCTTATGCACTATTTTATGGTCTTACCAGTTCAAATAAATTGAGTATTAAGTCTCTTCACATTGAAGGTGATTCCTCGGTAATCATAAATGCTTGTGTAAAAAGGCTCTCTTTTGAAAAAAATATTCATTATGTTTTATCCCAAATTTGGTCTCTCCTTGATTCACTATCAAAATGTTATGTAACCCACATTTTTAGAGAAGGTAATAAATTAGCAAATATGCTTGCTAATCAAGGTGTTAATGGACTTCACCTCTTTTATCCCTCTGATTCAGTTTCTACAGCCTCATTCCCTCATATTTTTAATTTGATTTCTTTTGAGTTAGTCTAATTTTCTTGCATCCTTTCTTCTCCTCTTTTATCAGCCGATGTGAGATCCCTCTCAAACATTCTCTTTGGCATCTAAAGATTTATGATACTATGTTCTCTAACTTCCTTCTTCAGTATGACCATTTTTCATATCGTATGAATCCCCCACTCACATGTGTCTTTCAGATCAGGTTTAATTACTTTCTTCTCTTTCATGATTTTAGTTTATTCTAACCCTTGTGCTAATCATTAATGAGAAGGGTGTCTTTTCAAATGCGTCACTTAATGAGTATTCCTTGATCTAATTTTCATGTATGACATATCAAATGTTTTGTAGTTCATCAATTCCTTGTATGCTCTAAAATTTGTATTAATTATTAGTGTGGAGGATATCTTTTCACTTGCATCACCATATGAGTTTTTGGATTGTAACTCATGTGTATGACAAATAATATCTTTCCTAGCTTATTAATATCATGTATGGGTTGAGCTAAAAGACTACTACATTCATTTCATTAAAAGTTATTTTTCTATTATGATGAGTAATTTTTCTATAAATGCTTTGTTTGGCCCCTTCCTATTGTCTACCTATCAATTTTCTAACCATGGTTGCTAATAGATGTTTGGATGAATTCATTCCTTTCAACCTGCAAGTTTATTTTGCACCATCTGAGCTTGAAATCCCCTTTGAAGGTATCATATATGATAATTCTTTAGCTTCCATCTTTATTATTCACTGTCCAAAGTGTTGCAGGTGTATTCAAAGGTTAATTGGTGAGTCGGTCCTCTATCCATGGTTTAAAAGTATCATCTTCCCCTCTCAATTACTCTCCATTTTCTATTCTAACCTACTTGATATTTCCTAGTCATGGACTTTGTTGCTTAAAATTTTGAATGCGGTCATTCTACCTCCTTTTCTTCAAAACAACAACTTACTTTCAGCAGTGTAGGGACATAAATTTTGCAATGGTGATGCTCATATTGGTGGAATTTTTCCACATCACTTAATCTATAATTCTGAAAAGTTTATCATGTTGTTAGCTTCAATTAAAGATAGCATTGCATCCTCTGCTATCTTGCCTCTCAATCATGTCCTTAATAGGATTCCTCTCAAGCTGAGTTATAGAAGTAAGGCCTTTGCTAGAACATATGTTGTATTAAGCTTGATGTCTCATGCTCATGCTTTGGTGTCATCGGGGGGTTCTTCTTTTGTGGTGGGAGGTAATCTCTCTTCACACAATGATGGCCATGTTTCTCTGGGTATCCATGTTCTAGCTTTGGACTCATGTGGTAGTGATTCTCTTTCTTCTATTGATTGCTCACTAAATGCCTCAGGCTCGGATGCTCTCTTGCACTGTGAAGCCAACAAATTATGGAGTTCCTTGTTCTTTTCCCCCCCTTCATAGTTTAGTTGTGGAGGTGCTTCATGATTTCTAATTTTCTTTTGGTATGGTTTTTGAACTAATAATATCTTGTAGGTACTTCATATTATGTACAAGTTACACTATGGTTTGTTCCTGGTTCTGCACGCTCTCAGTGTCACATGTATCTTAGTTTGGAGTTTCTCTTTTTTCTGATACTGGATTATATGTGCCATCTACTTCTCTATGGTTGTTGGCATATTGTGACCAGATTTTAATTTATCATCTTTCAGTGGGCTTCCTTCTTTCATCTTGGCTAATATATGATGGTGAAATTTTCATGTCTTATGTTACTCTGTGCTAGATGGTTTATTCCCTATATCAAGGATGAATCATAATGTAATTGGGCCTCAATCGGTTTGAGGGTTTTGGGTAGTGTAGGCTGTTTGATATATATTGTCATGTAATATTTTTTGTTGGGTACCTTCACTATATTTTGTTGGGAATTTTGATATAAAACTTGTAATCGGGACTTTTTATTGCCCTTGGGGTTGGGCTCCATTTTTTATTGGGATGCTCCTATGCAAGCTGTAATTAGGTCTTTTTTATGGCCTTGGGGGTATTGGGGACTCTAGATTCCTTATTTGTATTATGATGGGTCATGAATAGAGTTTTCTTTCCTAGTTCTTTCTCTAGGAGTCCTTTTGAACCAATTGATTAATATTAATATAAATATAAAGTTTTACCTAAAAAAAATTAAAATGTACATTTTTTTAATTTTTTATTTAAATAAATGGAATAATATTTATTAAATTTTTATTATTGTTAAAATATTATTATATAATTATATTTTATATTGAATAAGGTATAACTATTGGATTTTATTATCCTTTTGATGTAAAACAATATTCTTTAGTTTACGATGGAAAAATGTGGTCATTATATCTTGTCTACCAATGTTTTCTTATGGTTTAAAATATTTACAAATACCTAAAACACATCAATATGAGTATCATTTTGTATTTGGTGAAGTAGTGAATATAGTGGAGTTGTTAGTTGTCATTGTTATATGTTTACTAGGTCATAAAGTGACCACGAGGCTATCTCTTCTAACAAATTTCAAAGGGACTTATATTTGGTTTTTTGAATTAAGAAGAAAGGTTTTGAAGTTTTTGTTTTGACCTATATTTCCCTTATTTTCCTTTAGCTATCCCCACCATGAATAAACTATTAGGAATGGGAACACTGAGAGAGGGGGGGGGGAGTGAATCAATGTTCAATATATTATTACTTTTTCTGATATCTTGAAACTTAACTTAATTGCTTAAGTACTGAAATGAATATCAATGTAAGTAACATAAAAAAACATAACACATAACACCAAATATGATTACGGGGAAACCCAAATAGGTAAAAACCCCGGTGGGAATTGACACCCACTAAGAACTACACTTGAGTATTATGATCCCTGTTAGAATATCTTACAACCCTATTAGGAGTTGATCTTTACAATGCAATAAGTATAGTGACCTCATCAAGCATCAGACCCTATTAGGATTCTTTTACAATAACCTTGTTAGGGGTGGTGGCTCACTACCAGAGCTCACTGCTCAATGAGAAGGCTACAACCTCCTGGATATTAGATACACACTATATCTACCAATGGTGAACTGATCCTTTGACACTTCTTATCTGACCAGTTCCTTTTGTGCGCTGATGCTTTCACCTCTTGTAAAGCTCTACAACACTCTAAATGCACTTCACATACTTATTCTCTTCTTATTTCAACGAGCTATGTCTTATCACATCCATAAATACAAAGGTGCATGTCTTATTTATATGCGCAAACAAAACTATTAACTAAGTCATCCTTCAACCTATTACATACAACACTTCCAAATGAATTGGCCCAAGAGTGTTTACATACAATGTTATTAACATGTCTATAACATAAATACAATAGGTAGATAGCCTTTACAAAACAATATTATGTACGCTAAACAAAAAACAAATAGTCAACTCCATGCTCTGTTATGTTCTGTCCCTCACTGTCTATGTCACTTCATCTAGTTGTAACTTCTTCATACTAACTCATATGATCATGTTCTTTTAGAATTAGCATGATTACATACTCATAAGCTTATCTTCAAGGGAACATACCATAAATTGGTCATATGCATGTGCGCTGATGCTATGTTCACCTGGTGCTCTACTGATTGTCCAGTCTTCATATTTAACCAAATTCTGATCTTATGAGCAAGTGCCCTGATTCCAAAACTTCATATGACTTTTTTTCCATAATGAAAACACTTAATTATAGTAATATAAAAAAGTATAGTCAACTTTCCAACAATCTCCCCCTTTTTCATTAATGCAAACAAAGGAATATGGTGAAGTTACTAACTATATCTTTATACAAAACATTCTAACATATACTCTATCTTATATCTCCCTTAGACTATATACTTTAATCCCTTTTTACATCATATAAACTACTTCATATTCTCCATTCTACTATATATTCTACTCCCCATTTGATATTAATGACAAAGGTTCTCAAAAATGTATCCACAAGTACTTACAAAGTGAGTACATCTAGATATGCAATCTTCAAGTTCTAGATCTCTTGCTGCAAAAATGCTTTCAGTGCATTTACAGTCTGAAGATGGGCACACAAAGCGTAAGTCAAATTTTCCATCTTATCCAAATCTAAACTCATACCTTGATCATATGTCACCATCATGCCATCAATCTCCTTGATATTATGATTTAGCACATCTAAAGAGTGCAAGTGCATTTCTTAACTAAGTTTTCCTTGCCCTTATTTTGGCCATTTCTTTTTCAACTTTATCATTTTTGTCTAACTAACCTTGATAGACATTTTTGCACATGTTTACATCTTTGGAGGGATCTTCTACTAATTTCCTTACTGCTTCCATCATTGATTCAGCTTCTTGAATTTTCTTTGAGAGGTTTGCAGTTAATTTGTCCTTATCCATATAGTCAGCTATGATTTTTCTTCCTTTGGTTTCTATCTCCTTCAATAGGGCTTGACCAACTTTTATAGAGCTAAGGTCAACTATGAAGTTACTTATTAGTTCACTTAGCCTCTTCTTAATATACTTTTCTTCTGCAAACTTGGCTACCGATTTTTCTAGGATAGAGAAGTTTTCCCTGAAACTTGTCAGGATGATACTGACATCATCCACTAAATGAATTTTAATAACTTTCTTTTGCTCTGGTAGTAGGATTTTTAGAATGTTGACTGACTCAACAAATAATGGATTCCTCATAACCTATTTTTCCTTTTCCTTCTCCATTCCAAGCACAGTGATCTTCATTAGGTCTTCTTCTCCCCATGAGTCTAGGCTTGTTGTGTCAAGAGTCAAACTTGAAAACAATGACACTGATGCAATATGAGAGAGGCATACTATCCATCACTTCTGCCTTTACCTTTATGGGCATTTCAATAGAGGGCTCATCTATTGGTTCATTTTCCTTTTCCTCTTCTTCTTTCTCCTCTTCTTTTCATTTATCCTCTTCTTTTTCTTTCTCTTCTTTTTCATGTCTAGTTAAATCTTCAATCTTCACTTCTTCTTGATGCTTAGGTGAATTATCACTGCATAGTTTTTATGCTTCCTCAGTGCTCACAAATGCTTCTTCAAACTTATCCAAGTCCTTATTTGTGGCCGCCATTGATATCTCTATATTATCAATCATAATTTTGTCTTTCTTGGCTTCAGACATAGGTGTATAATCTTGTGGACCTGTCATAGGTACATTGGGAATCTCAGCTTCTTTTACTCGCTCAATAGGAACTTGGGTTGTAGGCCTAGATGATGGATGCATTTGTTATTCCAAAAATATCTTTGCAAAGGCTTTTTCAGTGTCCTTAGAAATCAACTCATAATCCTTATTCATGATGTGCAAATTTCTCATCTTGGTTCTGAGGTTCGTCTTTACCAAGTCCATTAACAAAGACTTTTCTTCAACTGAGCACACTAGTAGGTTATCATCTAGTATTTTTTCTCTTATTCTAAAGTCATTTTCAATAACTTGTCTTTTCAATGTCTCCAAGATGTCCCAAACTTTTTCTAGAATGACTATCTTTAGTTCCACAATGGTCTTCTTAAATTTGATCATATGCTTGATCAACATATCATCAATCTCAGATTTGTCAATCTCATGATATCTATCATAAAACTTAGCTATCTGATCAATTCTTCCTTCATCTACTATTCTTGATCTCAATACTTGAAGATTTGGTAGGAATCCTACCTCAGGAGGTGGTTGAATATTTCTACCTCAGCTTCTTGTGACTCTTGTTAATGGATGGCTTGTGATAGTTTGATTTTTCCTCTTAGGTATCTTTCTTGTCTCAGGAGATGCTTCAGTGGACTCTAGATCAATAGTAGGAATGGGTGCAAAAGTGTTTTCTTCCATTATCATCTTCTTCTCCTTAGGGTCATCAAACTTCTTTGTTTTAACTTTAGAAGAGGGTTCGCTCTCAATTTACATTGCAATCTTGGCTTCCCTTGCCTTATCTAAGTCAGCTAGAGTGACACCATGAATTTTTAGTATCTTAGAGGTGACTCTAGATGCTTTCCTCTTGGTTGCAACACTGTTCAAGATAGAATCTACTTGTCTTGTCTTCTCCTCATAGGTTCACCATGTTGGCTCATTAGGATCATTAGGTACTAATAGTAGAACTTGTGCATATGCTTCCAAAACTTGTTCCTCCACTTCATAACCAAGTGGATGAATCCACTTTGTTCTAGGTTCCACTGCTTCCATGCATGTGATGTCTATTTCTACCATGAGGAAAATACTACTCTTGTACTTTTCAACTAGTCTCCAAATAGTTATAACCAAAGGCACATATTCTAAGAGTGAGTATACTGGCCACGTAGGGGTCTAGACCTAATCTAGCTCCGCCTATGACCATGACGGTCATTTAACCATAAATAGGAGGTGGGTCCATTGCGAATGCATCCTCAACTATTTCACCAACATTATCTATCTTTTCTTCCTCCCAAATCATGCTCACATCTTTTGTAGCTTGCATAAACTTGAATTCTCTTGCTTCATCCAGAAT
This sequence comes from Chamaecyparis obtusa, assembly GCA_027943335.1. Lineage (NCBI taxonomy): Eukaryota > Viridiplantae > Streptophyta > Pinopsida > Cupressales > Cupressaceae > Chamaecyparis > Chamaecyparis obtusa. Next base: position 33,928 of record BSBK01012079.1, read on the forward strand.
TGACTTTTGTGACTTATTAGGGCTTTCTTGTCTTTGCACTTTTGATCTGTAGAACCTTGAGTTGTGTCCAACCTTGTTGCATGAGTGACAAATAACTAGAGGCCTGATATTCCTCGGTGCATTGATGCGGGTTACCAATTTGCACTGTCTAGCTGTGTGACCATTATAATTACATATCTGACATGTAATGTTCTGAGGACTTCTAACATTCTACTGTGGATGACTTATCTGATTTTTCTAATTCTTATTTCTTTGATTTGATCTATAATTCATAGCTCTATGACCAAACTTATTGCATCAATAATAATAACAATTGAAAGGTCTTACCTCTTTACAATTTCTTGCTATGTGTCCATGCTTGTTACAAGCATAACAAGTTTTTTTTACTGGCTTGCACTCATCTTTAGATGGTTTTGCTTTAGCTTCAGTAGGATTTTTAGCCTTCTTAGCTTCTGTAGGTTCTTTAGGAGATTTCATTCTATCTTGCATAGCATCAATTTGAACTTGGGCTTCATTGAATCCAATACCAAAGGTATCTCCTTTAATCTTCTGTGCATACAACTATGATTCTATTATATCATTTCTTTTGTGCAATTTGTCAATATGACTCTTTGCTTCATTCAATTCAAATCCCACTTGCTTCTTGATGTTCTCTAACTCCAAGATTTTCATGTTTTCTTGCCTCAGCTCTTCATCCAACTTCTTGTTTCCTTTGACTTATTCTTCATAGGCTTCTTGATTGTTAAATAGCTTTTCATCCAATAATTCAATCTGATCCTTCAGAGATGTGTTTTCCTCATTTATATTTTTTACCATTTTTCCTAAATCGTTGTTTGAATAATCCTTCAAATATTTTCTCAGTTTCTTGATGAATACTTGAGAACCACTAACCTTTAGTTTCAGTTCTTCAATTTCCTTTTCAGATCTGTCAATGTCTTTGAGAGCTACTTCAAGATTCTTCTTTAGATGTTTCACTTCTTCCAAACCCATGATCTCATCAAGTGGTTAAAATTTTCTTCAGAGGACCAGAGCTCTGATACCAATTTTTAGGAATGGGAACACTGAGAGGGGGGGCTGAATCAGTGTTCTATATATTATTACTTATTTTGATATCTTGAAACTTAACTTAATTTCTTAAGTACTAAAATAAAAATCAATCTAACTAAGATAAACAACCATAACACATAATACCAAATATGATTACAGGGAAACCCAAATAGGTAAAAACCTTGGTGGGAATTGACACCCACTAAGAACTACACTTGTGTATTATGATCCCTGTTAGAAGATCTTACAACCCTGTTAGGAGTTGATTTTTCAGTGCAATAAGTACAATAACCCTATTTGGGGTGGTGGCTCACTGCCAGAGCTCACTACTCAATGAGAAGGCTATAACCCCTTGGATATTAGATACACACTATATCTGCCAATGGTAAACTGCTGCTTTGACACTACTTGTCTGATAAGTTTCTTTTGTGCGCTAATGCTTTAGCCTCTTGTAAAGCTCTACAACATTCTAACCGTACTTCTCATACTTCTTCTTTGCTACTTTCAACTCTATGTCTCATCTCATCCATAAATAAAAAGGTGCATGTCTTATTTATATGCACAAATAAAACTATTAACTAAGTCGGCCTTCAACCTATTACATACAATGCTTCCAAATGAATTGGCTCAAGTTTGTTTACATACAATGTTATTAACATGTCTATAACATAAATATGATAGGTGCATATCCTTTACAAAATAACATTATGTACGCTAACCAAAATACCAACAGTCGGCTCCATGTTCTATTCTATTTTGCTGCTCACTATCCGTGTCTCTTCATCTAGCTATAACTTCTTCATACTAACTCATATGATCATGCACTCTTAGACTTAGCATGATTACATACTTAGAAGCTTATCTTCAAGGAAGCATACCACAACTTAGTCATATGCATGTGCGCTAATGCTCTGTTCACCTGGTGCTCTGCTAACTGTCCAGTCTTCATACTTAACCAAATTCTAATCTTATGAGTAAGTGCGCGGAATCCAAAACTTCATATGACTTTGTTGTAATAATGACAACACTTAATTATAGTCATATACAATAGTACAGTCAACTTGCCAAGATAAACTGATGAATCTTTTTGGCATAGTATTCACTTCTCTTTTATTATGGTTTTTTGATATAATGCTCAGTGGTTGTGATTGGTTCATTTGGTACTAGTTTTTTATTATTTGGTTAAGGTATTTCTATTCTTTAATGTTTATTTATTTAATAATATTTTTTATGATTTACTGTAGAAATTCTATGGTAAATTCTTCATAGCCATTTCAATTTTCTAATAAAGTTTGTGGTTGTTCTACTCTGTCAGCATATCCTTCTTAAAATAGAACAAGAAGTTTTGTAAAGGAAATTCAAGAGGGTTTTCTAGTAAATAATATTGAGTTGCAAACAAAGGTAAAATTCTCAATCTCAGGTATGCATGGCTGAACTAGACATTTGATTCTTCAAATGATATTTTCTTTTTACATTATTTAAATGATTACCTAGAACTAAGGTAAGGGTGTTTACCAATTTTCTTGAAAAGTTTTTGGATGTTTCATTACTCAACAATGATCATTTATTAAGTTTTATTTGGGTCTTCTGGTTACACCCGGTTGTTATAGTTGAAAGTGGTTTTGAAATTGGTTTTAAAAAGTGGTTGAAAATAATTATTTACCTAATAATCGTAATAGAGGGTTTGATGAGAAAACTAAAAAAATTTCAGTGTTTTTTTGTGTAACGATTGTAACTAGTTGAAAAGATGTTTTCTTTTAGTTTCTCAACAAACATCTTTGATCAACTTATTCAAATTTAGTTTGAAGTGGAAAAGAGCATTTAATGATTTCGGTTTTAGTTTTTGGAACTTTTTTTTTAAAACACAATTGTTGGTTCGTTGGCTATGGTAACCCTAGTAGAGGGTTTCAAAATAACAAAATTATTTTATGTTCTTGATAACTGATATTATTGAATGTAAATTTGTTAAAATTACTTTCCTATAAAAGGCAATATGAGTGTATCAAAGGATGAAAAAAGTATACATAATCATATTATCATGGATATGGAAGTATTTGGATCAGTATTAGAAGTAGAATTATAAGATTATTTATATATGTAGGTGTGTGTCTCCACACATACAGTTATGTATGTAAATAATTTGTGAAGGAACATATTGTAGAAGGAAGTTTTAGGGTTGGAGCCCTAAGTAGTTAAACTATTGTTGTAAAGAGATGAGTCGTTGCTCAATAAAGTTTACAAGTTCAAACAGATTCATTTTTCTCCCTATAATAAAACCGTATGGTATTGAGGGTTTTCTACTCAGTATAAAATTTTGGGTCTCCTCTTGCGAGTCATTTTCTTTTCTCTGATATCTCAGTGCCATTTACATATGTTCATTTTTTGTATACTTTTCATTAAATTATTTCTACATGTTTTTCAAATCTGTTTAAGAAAAAAATTAAAACAACCTTCCTATTTTGATTCATCCCCCGTCTCAGAATAGCCTTTTTCTTCCAACAGGTGGTATTAGAGCATAGAGTCCCTTCCAAGGTTTTTCTATAGGGATTATCCAGGGATTATATTTTGGAAGTTTTAATGGCACAAGATGAGGGCACTTCTCTTACTCGAGCCCCATTATTTGATGGTACAGAATATGTGTTTTGGAAATTCATGATGAAATTCTTTATAAACTCTTTGGATGTTCGCATGTGGGAAGTTGTAGTTACAAAGTTTACTATACCTCAAAAAATACCTACCGATCCTAATGAAAAGTCCAATTATGAACTTGATAAAAGAGATAAATTTTCTATATTATGTGGTCTTACATAGGATGCATTTATCAAAGTCATGTATTGTAAATTTGCTAATGATATATGGGTTAAATTAGAAACCATTTATCAAGGTGATAAAAAAGTAAAGGAATCAAAGTTGATAACTTTCAAAACTCAATTTGATAGTCTAAAAATGAATGTGGATGAAAACATTGCAGCCTATTTCTTAAGGATTGATGAAGTATTGAATGCTAGAAAATTCTTAGGAGAAGATATAGAAGAATATGATGTAGTCTCAAAGGTAGTAAGAACTATACTACCAAAGTTTGAAATAAAAATCTATACTTTAAAAGAAAAGAAAATTTTCTCAAATATGACTCTGCATAAACTGGAAGGAATCTTAACTGCTTATGAAATGAGAATTAGCAATACTGTTGCATCTAGTTCTAATGAAACAACCTTCAAGGTTGAAAAGAAAGACGATAGTGATTCTGATATCTCATATGCTCTTGAAGCTTTGCTAGTTAGAAATAAAAAAGAAATATCAGGGAAAACCAAAATCCTTTAATTGTGGATAGCATGGATATTTTGCTGCAAAATTTACTTATGCTGATCAAAATGAGGATGATGAAAAAGTAGAAAAAAATTTCAAAATGAAATCATGGAATCAGAATAAAAGATTTAATTTTTTTTTAAAGAGTCTTTTGTCAATAGAAGAATCTGATGAAGAATTAAATGATTTAGATGAACAAGGGGAAATTTCATTCATGGTTGAAATTGTAGATATTCATATTAAAGTTGAAACTATTCAATCAAAACCTTCATTTGATCCAGATACAGATATAAATCTTGAAGAGAGCTACTTTGATCTCTAAAATAAATAAAGAGGCTAAAGAAGTTAATTTCTACTCTTGAAAAGAATGGTCAGAACTTACCAACTGAGTTGAATGATGAAAATCAGCTTATTGAAAAAATAAAAAGGTGTTATTAGATGAAAAAGTGAAGAAATTAATATTGATGCAAAATAGGTTGATCAACTTGATTCAAAATTTAATACAGTTGAACAAGGTGAGTCTTTGAAACATGTTTCTAATTACATTTATGGTTTCTTCAATGGGTATTGTTCTATTTTTAACTTGTTTGGTTATAAGGCTTATAAGTGTAGGCTAGCTACAAATGGAAAATAGTTTGTCTTTAAAAGACTAATTAGATGCTTTAAGTGTTTTCACTATGGGCACTTTGCAAATCACTAAAAACTAAAATTAAAGTGTCAACAAGTATGGAAACCTAAAAACATGGTTATAGAAAAGTCTTTGATTGTTGAAACAACTTTGTTCACACATAAACCTACAACATGTGTTTTGGGTAGTGGTTGTTCTCATCAGATGACTGGCTGCAAAAATAAGTTTAAAACCTTAGAAGACTTTGATGGAGGGTTTGTCAAATTTGGAGATAATTCAAGTGCCTATATTATAGGGTGTGGCTCAATCATTCTCAATAAAGATACTCCTATACATGATGTATACTATGTAGAAGGTTTTAAACATAATCTTTTAAGTGTGAGTCAAATATGTGATAGTGGGTATTCTATTTCATTTGATGCTAAGGGTTGTTCTATCATTAACAAAATAAATAAAGTTATTAAAAATGGATTAAGGACAAGTAGAAATCTCTATAATCTAATTGATTCAATAGTTCAGTATTCATCTTTGATTAATACTTGTTTTATGAGTCAAGTCGAAGAAAATTGGTTATGGCACAAAAGACTGGGTCATATAAATTTTTATAATCTTGTAAGGATTAGCGAGAATAAAAAGGTTAGGGGTTTACTTCAAATCATAAAACCAATAAACATTTTTGAAGAATGTATAAAAGAAAAATAGACTAATTCATCCTTCAAAACTACAGAATATCTTTCAACTAGACCACTAGAACTTGTGCATAGTGATCTGTGTGGTCCTACAAAAACTCCATCCTTGAGTGGTGAAAGATACTTTATGTTGTTTAAAAATGATTAGTAAAGAATGGTTTGGGTTGTTGGAATTAGGAGAGATAGGTACTGAGAGGGGAGGGGTGAATCAGTGCCTTCAAAAACTTTACTTGTAAACCTTTCAGATCTATAACTGTAAACATTGATAATCGACCAAGATAACTTGAATCTAATTGCATGAATCATTTATCCACTTAACATAAGTAAGTAAACAACATGAAATCAATAACACAATCACATGATACAAGTATTTTGGTAACACGGAAACCCTTGTTAGAAGGTAAAAACTATGGTGGGGATGACACCAACAAATTCTTCACTACTGCAGTTAGAAAAGGTTTACCTGTTAGGGCTACAAATTTTGATCACTTTTGGTGATCTCACCCTATAAGGAGTGACATGTTAGATCAGCTAGATCTACCTAGTTATAGGATTTTAACAACACTAATGAAGTGTACAATCGGTTAAGAGATTTACATAAGATCGTTAAGTCTACTCTGTTAAGAGATTTTATCCAAAAACTCTATTACAATTGTTAGAAAGGAATAGGTATTTATCTGCTATTTGACACTCAATTGTATGATACAAATCTATAAGCTCTATTAAAATATCACCTTACTTGTGATGAATATCTGCTCTGAACTTCTTGGTAACCTCTGTTGATTCTGTTCAATCTGAATTCTTCTATACTGAGTTCTCCTCTGTTAACTGATAGAATTGAAGATAGGTAAAATGCTTCAAGTGCTCTGTGATTCATATATCAGTTCTTTTCAAAAATGATGTGAACACACAAATATATAGTGTTCTATTTTTTCCACTTTAACAAAATTAGGTTACACAATATAGTCATAACCCTAAGATCTATGGTGTACAATAATAACCTAGATCATCTATTACAAAAGATATACATTATATTTAATGAATATCATTACATTAAATGTTCCTCGATCTTGGTAAAACATTTTACAAACCGTTGTAACCATTTGCATAGAAGAATGTGTCATTCCTAAATACTATGTTGTTTCCTGTGATCCTCGGTAAATATTGTGTAAATTGATCGGTGTATTCTGTGATGCTCGGTGAACTATCTATCGGTGTTGGTGGTGCTCGGTAAACTATCTTCTGCTCAGTATACTACTTTACCGACTAGTCTATTCTACTTTATGTTACTGATTAGCTCACTGTAAGTGACCGACTGATATCTTTACACACCTTTGGTACTAATGACAACCTTAGAAGGCTCAATAGAGATAACATGGGTAATATTTTTGAAACACAAATCTGAATCTTTTGAACGCTTTAAAGTTTTTAGGATAATGGTAGAAAGGGAATCTGATCTAAATTTGAATTGTTTAAGATCAGATCAAGGTGGATAATTCACCTCTCAAGATTTCATTGAATATTGTGAGAAGCATGGTATCAAAAGATAGTATTCAACTACTTGCAAACCACAACAAAATGTTGTTGCGAAAAGATAAAATAGAGAAATTAAGGAAATGGCTCAGACATTATTGAATGAAGCAAAATTTCTTAATAAATTATGGAAAGAAGTTATTCATAAAAATGTATATATCTTAAACATGGCTCAAATTAGAGTAAAGACTGCTTATACTCCTTAGGAGTTATGGTTTGGTAAAACAACTAATGTTAATAATTTCAAAATTTTTGGCTGCAAATGCTTCATCAAAAAAGATAATGACTCATTAAAAAGTTTCAATTCAAGGTTTGATGATGGTATCTTCTTAGGATATTCTACTCATAGAAAAGCTTTCAAATGCTACAATAAAAGGTTAAATAAAATCATAGAATCTATAAATATGATATATGATGAAAGTTCTTTGTTAAATAGCTTAAATAGAAAATATGAACCAAAGAAGGTTCTCTTCAAAGAATAGAACACATTCCCGATGATCAAGAATTAGAAGATGTTGAGTCATAAATACTTGATCAAAATAAACAAGAGAATTGTTCATCAGCTAAAGTAACTAATAGTAATCTAAAAACTCCTAGAATCATTGCTAAGAGGCATCCTGAATTGCAAGTTATAGGAGATAAAGAGACTGGAATCTTAACTATAAGAAAGGCCAAAAATGATGAGCATGATCATTTTGTCTAATATAAATTTTGGAACCTAAAAATGTAGTTGAAGCTCTCAAAAGTTCCTGCCTTTTAATTCTATGAAAGATGAAATCAATCATATTGAGAAAAACAAAACATGGGAACTTGTTCCTAGACTTGATGACAAAAATGTCATATGTGGAAACTGGGTGTTTTGAACTAAATTAAATGAAGATGCATAATTTGTGAGAAATAAAGCTAGGTTTTTGGGCAAAGGCTATGCTCAATAAGAAGACATTGAGTTTGGTGTGAATTTTGCACCTTTTGCAAGAATGGAATCAATTAGAATATTTATTGCATATTCTAGCTATAAGAAATTCATTTTTTATCAGATGGATGTTAAAACAACCTTTTTAAATGGTTATGTTGAGGAGGAAGGTTATATGGAACAACCAGAAGGCTTTGAATCTTTTGAAAAACTAGATTTTGTGTATCATCTTAAAGAAGCATTATATGGTTCAAAACAAGCCCCTAGGGCTTGGTACTCTAGGATGGATAAACATCTTATTACTAATGGCTTTATTCATCGTAGGGAAGAAAATAATTTATACATAAAAGTTGTTAATTATGATATCTTAGTAGTTGAGATTTATGTGGATGATATCATTTTTGGATCCACTAATGATGATTTGCCAAAACAGTTTTCAAGCATTATAGAATTTGAATTTGAAATGTCTCTTTTGGGTGAACTTACATTTTTTCTTGGCTTACAAGTTTCACGTCTTGAACATGGATTATTTTCTTCTCAAACAAAGTATGATAGAGAAATGTTAAAGAAATTTGATATGGTAGATTGCAAAGTAGTTAGCACCCCTATGGAAACTAGTTATAAGTTCATAAAAAATGATGATTCTCCCATTGTTAATCACACATGATATAGATCCATGATTGGTAGTTTATTATATCTAACAGCTTGAACATCTGATATTATGAAAGTTGTGTGGTTGGTATCACATTTTAACTCTTCTCCAAAACTATCTCATCTTAATGCAGTTAACAAAATTTTCAAATACATTCAAGGTACTCTCGATTTTGGTCTATGGTATCCACATAGTAATGAATTTAACTTTATTGGAAATCAAAACCTATGAGGAGAAGGTCAAAGAAAAAGAGTACTTTTCTGTAGAAGAAGAGTAGAAAGGAAGATAATGATAACTATTATACATAATTATATCAGTTGAGGAAGAGGGTAAGAACTAAGAGAGCTACAATAAATAAGGTGGTCATTGACCTTGACCTTTGAGAATCAGTAAGAATGAAGACCCCGTAGATAAAATTTTGTTAAATGTGATTAAAAATGGCATTTTAGTGCAAGTTAAGAAGTATTACAATTCTTTCAATAATCAAGATCAAAGGAATATGATACAAGATGGAAACGAAATGCATTTGAATAAGTTTAGTAGCACTTTAGTGGAAATAAAGGATCATATTCTTGATCATCTTTATGCTAGACTATAATTAATAAGGCTAGAAATACTTGAAGAAGATAATTTTATTAGAGAAGTATAAATTTCAAGAATATTTCCTATTATTCGTAAATTTGATATGAAAAACCTACTTGAGGAGGCTAAGAAGAGGTTATTAACAAAGAAAAGAATTAATATGAAAATGGATGGTAAGAATGAAGAAATAATTGTTGAGACATATGATGTGGTTAGTAAGATGTTAATTGAGCTAAGGGAAGATGCAATGAAGAAGAAATAAATAAGAGAAAAAAGAAAAGAAGACAAGTATGGATTTGATGGAGCATCTACCTCCACTGCGATGGAAGATAATCACTTTAATTTAGTGGTTAAAGATCTTGATGTTTATATTGGTGGTGTGATATTTAAACTAGATGGATTGGACAATGATGAGAAACCAATAGGTAAGAAAGATCCCTAAAAAAATCTTACAAACATATTGACTCAAGCTGAATTGAGAGATATTGTATTGGGTAAAGGATATTCAATAGATAAACTTGTTAAGGTTAAGGCTAAATTGGATAAGGAGATTGATGAACATAGTGATGATGTTCATGATCTTAGTACTATTTAAAATGAGGTTACTAGAGGAGAAGATAAGAGAGAAGAAGATGATGTAAGATCATTCTCAGGTTGCTGTCAATCTTACATCACCTGGAAAAATATTTCCTTTCAATTTCTTTATTGTTCTATTCTAGTTGGGTAGTTTTTTTTTTTGGTTTAGGTAGTTATTATTCTAGTTGGCTCATCATCTTATGTGATCCTTATATTCTCATCTAGGCATCATGGAGATCATATGTCTACCTTCTTATCTTGATCTAGTATTTCCAAATAAAGTAATTTTATGATGGGTCCAGTCCTATATTGCTTTCATGTTCTAACAGTTTGGTTGGGAAGATTCATCTTGTGATGGCATTTCACATTATGTGAAGCTTCATGGCACATCATTCTATATTCTTATACATGTGGATGTACTCCTTATTTGTTCGCACATCATAATATATCTAGTGGGGGATTTTTTTTATGGATTTAGTTCCTCACCTATAGGTTTTAATATATTTCCTTTATCTTGGTGATTGTTGATAGGATAGGTATACTTGTGGCTAGAGATCTAGTAGATTATCAAGGTAGTAGATTTTATTTAGGGTAGAATATTGGTGATGAGGATAGCCAATATATTTGATAGTGGAGATTAGGAATAAGGATTATATCCTTAGTAATGAGGGATGTCTATTGTAAAAAAATTAATCTACATTTGGAGGCCAAATTGATGATAATTGAAGAGCATTGTTCCTTATTTTATGGTTTTGATGATTGCATTATTATATCATTTATTCTATAGCCATATGTTTGGAAATCTCCATTGGGGATTTATCCTTTCTTGACTGCATAAAATGGTATCAAAGCATAGTTATGATTCTTGGATTGAAGATTTGAGTTACTGAGCTTGCAAAGTTTTAGACTTGTTGTTTCTAGGGTGGAAGAACTAAGGATTTGACATACATCAATCGGTGGCTTGGACAAGGTGATTGGGAATAGGATTTGTTGTTGATTAGTCTTGATAGAAGGAGTTTTCATAAAATGATTGATTAGATCAATTCCTAGAGGTTGTGAACCTAAAGATACTTGTGTGATGGTAGAAGATAGATATGACCTACAGTCATAGAGAGTTGTATGACGGGAGCTACAAGAAGAGTTGGAGGATAGGTTAACATGAAAGTTTGTGATTTTCTATATAGATAAATTATTTGAGGTAGATTGTGGGTTTTCATATATTTCTTAATTGGGTTAGGGAAATCAACACTGGTGATCAAATCACAAAAGGTGATGCATTTGAGAAATTGATTCCTTAAATTTGCAAGAATTCTTCCTAGAAAAATAAACCCTAGAAGGCTAGAGAAAATGATGGATGAATTCACAAATGATATAAGGAGTGAGATCCAAAATGATTTAATTGGGGCCAAAAGGAACCTTGAAACTAAATATAAATATAAAGAATCTATTGAAGATCTTGAGACAACTAAGGTTGAGACCATTGTGGATGAAGAAACATTACTGAGGGCTATGGCACAAATGGGTAAGAGTCATACACTTAATTTTTCTAATTTATCTTGTTCATTACATCTCAAGGATATTCTATTTGGATTAGGTAATTAGAAGATTACTTTGAGCTTTAAGATATTAAGGATCCATAGAGGGTTAGGTTAGCACAGACCAAGTTGAAGGGACATGATAACTTATGGTGGAAGGAATTGTAGAAAGATAAGGAAGATAGTGGTGAACCTAAGATCACTAGGTGGAGAGTTATGGTTTCTAGACTTAAGGCCAAGTACTTACCAAAGGAGTATGAGTTGGAATTGTTTAATAAATTGTATAATATGAAGAATAAGAATTTCACTTTTAAGGATTACATCAAGGAGTTCTACAAGATGAAAATCATATCTCAACACTAAGAGTCATCTAAAGAGAAGGTGGCTAGGTATATCATGTTACATGTAGTGGTTGTCCTTGTACCAAAAGATCGACCTATTAATGCCTTATACAACCACTAGAATTATAGAAGATACAAGTGGTGGTTAAGTCATGTCACAAATCCAAAGGGGAGCGTTGACCACTTTTCCAACAACCTCCCCCTTAGTGTTACCTGAGGGGATTTGAACATATGACCAACCTTTGATACCACTTGATATAAGTAGCGGTTGTAATTGCACCAAAAGGTCGACCTGTTAATGCCCGATCCAACCACTAGACTTATATAAGATACGTGACATGATTAATCCATGTCACAAATCCCAAGGGTAGTGATGATCATATTTCCAACATATCAATGATATGAAACTTAATATTCAGGATGACTTAAGTATGATAAGGATTAGTGAAATTGAAAATTCTTAATAGTATACCCTAAAGGGATAAGACAAGATGAAGAAATAAAAGGAAACCCTAAGGCAAGGGACAAATGAGATGGTGCTAAGGGAAAAGAAACATGTTGTTTTTAAAGGAGAACCCAATCAAAATATTCTTAGAAGGAGTAGTATAAATAGTGGTTTCAAAGGTACTAGTTTCAAGTGTGGTAATGTTGGTCATGGGGATTTACAATGTTTTCAAAATTCTGGCAAAGGTAAAGAAAAAAAAAATAGGGTGGCACATGAGGAGAAAGTTCACACTTAACCTATTGAAAGAGAGGATGCACCCAAGATGGGGGAATCTCTAATATTTCAAAGAGTCATGCTGAGTAAGAAGGAATTTGAGACTGTCTAGAGAAGGCACTAGTTCCAAATAGTTTGTAAATTAGACAACAAATATGGAAAAGTGATAATGGATAGTAGTAGTGATGAAAAACTTATATAAGAGGATATGGTATAAAAATTGGATCGAGGAGACTCGTACACCCTTATCCATATGGAATAATTTAGTTTCAAGATGACCTTATGGTGGATGTTAAATTGTAGTGTTGAGTTAAGTTCAATATTGGACCATACCAAGTTGAGGTATTATGTGATGTTTCTAACATGAGTGCTTGTTATTTTTCTTGGAAGACTTTGGTAGTATGATGTTGGATCTATTCATGATTTTTGAAGTAAATTTATGTCTATAATAAAGAATGGTAGGAATTTCACTTTAATCACTTTGAAGGATGAAAGGAAGTCTAATAGTCTGAGTATAGTGAGGACTTACATTTTGGGTGATCAGACTACTTCATATTAGAAGGTGATGGATTTGTAGAAGTTGGTTGAAAGGATTTCTAAGGTTGTTTAGTTGCTGAAGGATTTGATGAATGAACCTAAAATTGTGGAGTTGACTACTAATGATGAATATATAGTGTTACAATAGTAGGTTATCAAAGTGGTATCATATGAGCATCATGATCTTCTGAATGGATCAAAAAGAAGGGAGTCATTAAGTGATATCAGAGGTGGAGTTAAGAAATAGAGGAGGGAGAAGACATTAATTGTTGAACGTAGGAGTGAAAAAATCATATTAAATTGGTGCAAGTTTGATGGTCAAATAAGTAGCAATAGATAATTACCTAATGATGGATGATATACTACGAGGTTTGAGGATTTGGATAGTAGGCATAGCCATTTACAAAATATCATCATTAGAGACAAAGAGGATAAATGGGTGAAGAAAGATCATGGGATTTATGTCCTGAATCTTGTCAAATGTTCATAAGTTTCTCTTATGGAACATATTCTATTCACCTCTGGTGTCATATGCAAGAGTATCCTTGGGTAGTTGGAAATAGTGCATCACCAAAAAATATTTCCTTTCAGTTTTGTTTTTCTATTCCAGTTGGGAAGTTTTGTGTGTTTTAGGTAGTGATTGTTCAAGTTGGCTCATTATTTTATGTGATCATTATGTTGTGATCTAGGCATCATGGAGATCCTATGTCTACATTTGTATCTTGATATGGTTTTTAAAGATGAAGTTATCTTATTATAGGTTTAATCTTATATTACTTTTCTATTCTAATGGTTAGGTTGGTGAGATTCAACTTACAATGGAAATTAATGTCATGTGAAGCTTAATGGAACATCATTATATGTTTTTATACATTGTAAAAACCTTCTTGTGTGTTCAAAAATAATAATCTATCTATTTGGTTATGTTATTATAGATTTAGGTCCTGACCTATATGTTGTAATATGCCTCCTTTATCTCTAATATTGTTGATCAAATAGGTCGAATTGTGGCTGATGATCTTGTATATTAGTAGGGTAGTAGTTCCATTTTATGGTAGAAGATTTTTTATGAGGATAGATAATATATATGATATTGAAGATCAGGAATAATGCTTATGTCATTATTAATGAGGCATGTCTGTTGAAAATTCTATAATCTCCATTTGTAGACCAACTTGTTGATAATTAAAGAGCATTGTTCATTATTTGTTGGTGTTGATGATTTCATTTTTTTATCATTTCCACTATGTAATATCTAGATGGAAGGTTTGACATCTCCATTGTGGATTTCTCTTGTCTTGATTGCATCAGAGGAGAATGCAAAAGAGTAATATAAGAAAGAAAAACCTCATGGTGAAGAGGCTAAATGAGATAAATTGGATTAGATCAAATAAGTTCAGACAAATATTGGGCCATCGTTCAATAAGGTTTAGGAATTGTTGCCAGTAGACTCCTTTGATTCTCTTGAACATGATAATATTTACATGCATCAATTGATTTGGATAATATCGAATAAAATGATTGAGAAAAATTAAATTTTTGGTTCATGCCAAATCCGTTGTAAAATCTTTAAGACAAAGAGACAAAGGGAGGAGACTGTTATCTTTGGCAGTTCAAGTGCTTGAAAAATGATGCAGAGAAAAGTGGGTGTTCTCAAGAATCATCAAATAGAATTTAAAACATGATATTGTTTCCTAAGGTCCCTCTAAAACTTCTTGAAATAGAGATCAAATAAGGGACCCAACCCAATTCATTAGACCAATCTACGGTCAAAATCCTTGGTTTCTTCTCCACTAGCCTCCACACCATTTAAGTTCTCAAATTTGGTTCCATACTTCCATCCATGCTTACTCAACATATAAGGATTTTATCATGCTAAATACAACTAATCAAATCTTTTTGGTTCTTTTGTGAGATTTTCCTTGAACCCCAACTCAAAATCCCTCATTCTAGGCCAGAGTTCTACTAGCCTTCACCGGTGAGTTTTTCAAGATTAACTCCTTAACCTACATAAAAAATTCCTAAAAAAAATATGGTTTTAGGTGTACCCTTTTGGGAGTTTTAAAATATATTTCAATATTTTTTATAGGTCCTTTGACAAATCCCTTCCAAATTTTGACTAATCATGTTGCTCTGCTAGGCCTAAATGGACACTTTTACAAAGAAACACCTAAAAGATTGTCTTCCAAAGAACCAAGACCCTAGAAAAGTATTGAGATATGATAGATAAAACAAGGGATTTTCAATTTTATTTGGGGATTCCACCTTGTTTAACCCACCATGCATTAAACCCTCCATTTAAGGGTCACTAAACTAGGGCTTTCTTGTTTTTGACCATACTATCACTTCCAATACATTCCAAGAGTTTTTTCAGCTTGGCTTGGATGTGATAACAAGGATTAAAATATAAAAAGAAACCCTCATGTGGCTAGAACGTTCACTACTTCTCCCATGACACTATTTTTGTTCTTGTGCAGAGCAAAAACTCACTATTTTTAGTGAATAACAATCTTACTGCCCATTACTTGCATAAATATTATTGAAAGACATTGCATAAAAAAAATATAAAGCTTCAATCCATGAAGAAAAAATAAAAAACTAGGGTGTTAGAACCCTCTATACTTTTTTTGTTTGAGAATTCAGTCCATTAAATCACACTATGATGGCACAGTCAACCTTAACACAACATGGAAGTTTAAAGACTAATTCAAAGCAATGTAAAACAATGAAAATAACATTTTTCACACATGCAAGAGAATTCATACTCAAAATATCCATGAAAATACAAAATATGTATTCAGATTTTGTTCAATATTTACAAGGACTATATGCAGTTCGTACAATAGTGAATACACTCTCAACATTTCATCCTCTCTCTATCACGCATAATGACTCCTCAATACCTAAAATAAACTTCCTAAAAATTTTCCAACTAATCGAGAACCATTGGATCTCCTAACACAACTAATTAACCGAGTTAAGGGATTTCACTCCATATTGCATCTGATCGTTAGGATTCAAAAACTTTAATCTTTTGATTGTTTCATTTTAGGACTAATGTAATTAACACAACTTTAATCTTTTGATTGTTTCATTTTAGGACTTCAACACTATTTCTAACCTCCTAGACTCACTAAATACTTCTTCTTACTCCAAACCTTTACATTAGTCCTTATTGTGACTTTGTTCACAACATTAACCAAAAACTTATCAAAGACTTTGACAAAATGTCTTTATTAGCCTCCTTACAAAACTACTAGGAACTTATGGTTTATTTTATCATCTCAAAGAGATCTTGGAGATTCTTTATGTCATCTCCTTCATGGTAAACAAGGTGATCCTTCTCTATCTTCCTGAAGTGACCTGTACCATACTCCCAGGGTGGACAAGAATCCAAGTCCCTTGGATTAGGTGACCTTTTCTTATTTTCCAATTCATGAGTACAAAGTGTTTATGAACTACAACAAAAAAATATTTTCTCTCTTGGATCTCCTTGTAGCTACAACCAAAAATATGGTACATGTTCTAAGTACTCCACCATGCATTATTCATCACTATGCATGTAACTTGATCAACCATAGGGCCATCAACATAAGACCCTTGCAATACAACAAAAAAATAATTATAAAACAAAACCTTAATCACTTATTCATGCAGAAAAAGATAATTTTGGTTCATCACTCCTTCCTTTGTAAGAACCTTTAATGGGTCCACCACTTTTTCATGTGAGATGTCTTGTTTGTTTACACCTTCTATAGGATATAGGACTGTCTGAAATTGAGTCTCCTTGCCAGTCTCTTGACCCATAGACCTTCTACTTTAAGAAACATCCTCTAAAAACTTCTTCTCACCATCTTCAAGACCCCTTGCACCATGAGATTCATTCACTACCATTTATTTCTTAGTCTTTTCTATTAGATCTGATTGCTCCTCTTGTCCTACCAATGGAAAACTCTACACTTTTTCTTCAACTATGACCTCTATTTGATCCTCATCTTCACCTACCTCTTGAACATACTTCTACTCCAAATCATCTCCACATATCATATTTGATTCAACAATAAGAACCTCTCCAACATCTGGAATATTCTCCTTAATAGGTGCTTGGTCATCTTGGAGTTGTTTGTTCAAGAACTCATTTCTCTTTTCTTGTTCTAGGATTTATTACATCTTCTTCTTGGTTTCTTTTATACGGGCTTCATTTTATTCTATTATTTTCCTTAGGTTTTGAATCTCTTCTAGTGCTTGGTTTCTTGTTTCCTCCCTTTTCCTTGCTTCTTCCTTCTTTCTCATTTCATCTTTCATCTTTTTCTCTACTTCTCTTTTCTTGCTTTCATAAGCTTTCTAGGCTTTGTATGCCTCAAAGAGTACCCTCTCTTATGTTGTCAAATAAATATTGACTACTACACCAATTGAAAGGATCTACTTCCTTTCTCTGATACCACTTTGATGTGGGGAAAAGTGGGTGTTCTCAAGAATCTTCAAAGAGACTTTAAAACATGATATTGTTTTCTAAGGTCCCTTAAAAACGTCTTCAAACATAGCTCAAATCAAGGACCCAACCCAATTAACTAGACTGATCTAAGGTCAAAATTTTGTTGGCAAGTGATGTTTTTGGGAACTAGGGATCACTTAACAGTTTTCATTTATGGAAACACTTATGCTAGAGTGATCACATGCAGAGAGTTTTGGTACTGAAGTCACAGTTATGAAAATGACTAAGTATAGAATCAAGATAACAGTGTAAGTTGTGGTATAGTTTTAGTTAGTGATGATAGTGTATGATGTATTATGGCTTGCGAAGTTAGTATAAGGTATTTTGAGATATGGAGGACCTTCAATTAAGGTCACATGTGTTTTGGACATCAGATTAGTGAGATACAATGATCTAAAGGTATGCAAAGATAGAGAATTAGTGTAATAGGGCACACAAATAGCTGTGATGATTGAGAAAAGGATAGTGGATATGGTAACATGCTAAGTTAGAACTCAAAAGTATATTGCTAAAAATTTTGTAATATAAGATCATTTACTCTATGTTTATCATTTACATAATTTATTATTATGTTTTGTATGGTATTTGTGAAGCCAACTGGATGGCAGATTTTGTATAAGTATAGAGTGTTTTTTGGAAGTGATAAGAAGTAATTGTAGAGAATATGATGATTATGGGATAATGCAAATATGAGAGTAGAGAGAAGATGTGAGATCAATATTTGAAAGAGCTACAACTAGAACTATCTAAGCAAAGGAAGTGCTTGTATTGTTCATTTTTGAAAACTCTTTTGAGAGAGTATTTTGATTGTAAGAGTTGTATGCTCACCATCTTTAACCAAGTGTTTGTATCGCCTAATAGGGTTTTTTATTCCTCTAACAAGGAAATGTACTATGTAATAATCAACTCCTAACAGGGATATAATATTTTAGTGCATTGTTGTGGGTACCATCCCCATTGGGGTTTTCCCTTGGCCAGGGTTTCCTCGAGAACAAATCATGGTGTCATGAGTTATGTGTTGTGCTTATATCTTATTTTCATTTCAGCATTGTTATGGTTTATTTGTAATTGGTTGAAGTTTAAATCAAAGTGTAGTAATGCTAATTCACCCCCCCTCTCAGTATTACCTAATCCTAACAATTGGTATCAGAGCTATTTTCCCTTGGAGAGAAAGCCTAACAGCTTAAGGGAGATCATAATGGATTCAAAAATTTTGCAAGAGAACTTTTAAGAAGCACTTGAAGATCTGGACAAAGAGAAGGATGAGAATGGTGTATTGAAATTCAAATTCAAAAGAGTAGAAGGTTTCATCAGAAAAATAAAGGAACAACTTGAAACTTTAAGAAGTTAGAAACAAGACCTTATGGACAAGATCAATAAAGATTCAGACAATGATACATTAGATCAAGTAAAGAAGTTGGGGAAAGAAAAAGAGCAAGTTAATCTTTTGATGATTAAATAGATTCAACATAAAAAGGATGCAAGGAACAAAGTTGAAGAGTCACTAAAAGAAAAAAATGAGGAGATAGGAGAAATGAAGACTGAACTTGATCACTACAAGGATAAATGTCAAGAATTGGAGAAGTACAATCAGATCATAAAAGGAGAACTCACTCAATCCAAATTACATATTAAGAAGCTACACATGAGCAGTGATTAAATTGATGAGAAAAGAGTGAGACAAAAACCTAATGGATACATGACTGGAGTTGGATTCAATGAAGTAGAATGTTGTAAGACCAATGAAGAAGAAAATGAAGAAAAGACTGAAGAAAGACCTACTCATGAAGAACCTAAAGAACAGATTAGGCCTTTCAGAGGTAGATGCTTTGGATGCACCAAAGTTGGACACATAAAAAGAGATTGCAAAAGTAAAGGTACCTCTAAATCCTTTACCAACTACTATTATAACTATTATGATTATGGACACAAGAAGGTGAATTGTAGAAAACCAGATTAGTCTAGGTATAAACAAAACTATGTTAGAGAAGAGTTAGCAGTCAAGATCACATGTCTCAAATGCAATAAATTTGGGCATACAACATGGTACTATAAGCTACAAATAAATCAGGATAGAAGGAGACCTCCTACATGTTACAAATGCAAGAACCTTGAGCACATAGTGAAGTTTTTTAGATACAATGGATAGGACAATAGAAGAGGACCAAGAGAACCAAGAGGAACACCTCCTGTGGTTATAAGGAAGAATTTTGGTGACAATGGAAAAAGTATTAATGATTATATGAATGATTTTGAGAATCATTTCAAGAAATTAGAAAGCAAAGATGATGACAAGATATGGAAGGTGAAAGAATTCAATAAGGTATTGGTTCAGGGAGAGATAGTAGATGATACTGTGTCTTCGCATGATGAATTCTTTGAGACATCGACCTAGAAGGCCACATGGCCTTAGGAGGAGCATTGGATGAAGACACCAAAATATATCCATCCCTTGATTATGTGGAGTAAGCTCATGCAAGCTTAGGTATGGTATGTACATATACTGTAGCGTGTGTGGTTGAGAGCGCAACACCTAGAGATTCATTTTCCATGTTTGTGAGATTTGTAGTGACTGAACAACATGTAAAGTTGAGCTACTTGTTATTAATGCACCTACTTAACTTGCAAAGGATAAAAATTATTGAAATATACCATTTATGCACTTTTTGTTGATCAATGATTAAGAAGACTAGAGTTGTGAAGTATTTCAGTCATCTAGCAGAGAGACTGTGTGATCACGTGAAGCAAAGTTCTAGATTTTTGCATGTTAAAGGTATTTAGACTTATAATCTTTGAGAAGTTATGGATGCACTGGTAATATTTGATGTTGTGGATAGACCTAGGTATAAGTTTAAGAGACATCTATTTGAGTCTTGTGAGGATGATCTAAAAGGAGCATTTTCACAAACCCCTGTCAACGTATTGCACATTGAAGACATTAGGGCATATATAAATTTCAAGTATAAAATCATAGGAGATGCAAACATTTATAGTGAATCAGATGCAATGATAAAAGTAGATGGGTCAATGGTAGAGAATTTTAAGCACCTAAAGGATCAGTCTATCATTAAGCTAACCCTACTACCGAAACTCATTGAAATTGAATGGTTTAAGATTATCTTTAGTAGAATACATGATCAGTTCATATGGATTGGAGAATAGCTAGTAAAGATATGTACATAGATGATTCATTATATAACTAGATTAGATAATGATGGAGCCCTTCCAGTAGTAGAAAATAATATAAGAAAACTAGTGGAAAACCTAACCCATTCAATTTGGGATAAGAGAGTAAAGACAATCAATGACATCTTTCAGCAAGATGTTAGGTTAGCGACAATGATATTGGGCTACAAACTATTCTATAGCAGTAGACCAAACTCTGTATCTACTAGAGTTATCATGATGGCTTATAGGATGGTCAAGGAAAATAAGAAGTACAATTTTTGTGAAGTTTTTGCACATCAATTTCTAGAGAATGTAAAGGTTATTAAGAAAGATAGGACCAAGGAATTTAGGTTTGGATAATTTTTGGTTCATATGTACATTCATATTATTCACAAGTTCCCTAGAATGCACCCTAGGGCATGGAAAGATAATGTACCCACTAGAATTTAGATCTTAGAGAGTTACCGAAGACAAGACAAGAATTGGGTAAATGGAGAGTTATTTAGTATGACTAAAATTCTACAAAGGCAGATGAAGGAAAGGTATAGGATACCTAAGGATTTAGTTGAAAAGTATAAGGACACTATCTATTTCATGGTTGAAACTGAATTTGTGTGCTTTGAGGCAGTTGAACTGAGGAAGAAATGGTGTTACCCTATGGGGTATGAAGTCAATTCTGAGATTCTAACCATGCAGGTAGAGCATGTATTGGAAGCTGAAATAGACCCTACTAAAGAGATATGGGGAACTTATAGGGAAGAGTAAAAAAAAGTCAGAGGATCTAAGAATAAAAAGTAACAAGAAAAGGAAAGATCAGTAAAATTAAGGAGGATATCACTACGAAGGTAGGAATTACTAGGGAGTAGCTGAAGAAAATAAGGACTAAGTTGTCATAAGCATCTTCTAGCATGGCTATTGATGCACCTACCCCTTATAAGGTAGAGACAATAGCAAGTCTTACACCAAACATAATTTACTTATCTTCTACACATGAGAAGACTCCACAAGAAATTGTACCTATGAACATTCCTAGAAGATCTACAAGATCTACCAAGAAGAACAGTCCTAAGGAAAAAGAGGTAAAAGTAGAAAAGAAGAAGAAATAAGAAAAGGTAATTGAGAAAGAAGAGGAAAAAGTAGCACAGAGGGATCCAGAATATCTATGGAAGCCAGACCTTAAACGGCTATAGAAAAGAGTATTGAAAGATGGAAATTTGAAGACAATAGATAGATACTATGAAAGATATGATTATGAGAACCAAGTAATCATTGAAGATACTATTGTTGTGATGCCCCACAAAAGATGAATGTTTGTGTTCTAAACTAAATTGAAACAATTGTTGTATTGTCATTGATGTCAAACCTTAATTGGTAAGACTATTGCTACTTAGGAAAGTACTATATCTATTTGAGTGTTGCTAAGGGGCTAAGCAAGGTTGGTAACAATAGCACCTAGGGAAAGGTTGAGTTATCTTGATACTATAAAGTGTACTTGACTATGTTGCACTATGATGAGACAATGTATTATTTATCTTAGTAAGACTAAAGAATAAACTATTAGGCTTAACTGAGAAAAGAGTGGAAAAATCATGTTTAAGCCGAGTGATGTTAGTGTCGACCAAGTTAGTATATGCCGAGAAAAATTATAGTGTCGACCGAGCATCAGTAAATTTTTGAGGAAGACAGTTCAAGTTGAGGAGACTATTTTAGTATTGACCGAGTGTTCTACATGAAGACCAAGTGAACAATCATAGTATTGACTGAGCATCAGCAATTTTATATTTGAAGAGAATTTAATTTTGGAGCCGACATTGTTGAATTCTTGGATTATGTAAAACATGTTGACTTTATTTATTGATTGTTTGGAAGCATTAAATGCATTGTAAAATGTTTTATTGCAAATCTTTGAGAGATTTGAGATGATTCTAGAAAAGGAGCTGAAGAACATAAAGTGGGTAGATTCAATGAATCTGACCTAATCCTAAGATCTACGAATGAGATTGAGCAACAAAAGATCAGTTAACCTAATTGAGGAAAATATAAGGGAATCCGAACATTGTGATATGTATGCACATGGTGAACAGAGAATGTTGGAAGAGGAAAGTTTTATTGACTGAATAAGCAAGAAAAGGATGAAGGAGAATGGTGGTGATTGCTTGAAGAAAAGTTCTGAGCAGATCGAAATGGAAAAGTTTAAAAGTCAGTAAACTAGCATTAGTGTACAGAATCAGATCTGATATTTACAAAGTGAGTTGTATATTTTTCAGATAATAATGTTGCTACTTTCTAACCATTGTAACAGTCAAAATCCTTTTAACAGAGGTTGACCTAACAGTCATATGTTAAATTGTTTGAACAAGGTTGCATTCTAATGGAGTGTATGTAAGTCCTATGACTAGGCTCACTTTTAACAGGGTGATTGAAATCCTTTAACTGGGTCACATTTGAAAGTGTGTATTGTAACCTTTGATAGGGTTGGCTTTTTACTGAGCTCACTTTAGAAGAGTGAAAATAATAGTAGCATGTTACAAAGTGGTTTTTCCCAAATTGGGTTTCCACTATAAATCCTGGTGTTTATACTTGTGTGAATGTTTAGATCTGAACATTACTATGTTTTACAAGTTAAGTTACAGCAAGGTAGTGGACTACATTGTTAGATGTTTCTATTATTGAATCAATGATGACCAAGTTTGTTTTGGTTTTGGATTTGATCTAAGGATAAGTTTAGAAGATTTTTTTATACATCAAGACCTAAGAATAACTAATTCACCCCCCCTCTCTATTGTTCTAAATCATATTATCAATTGGTATTAGAGCTTTGTTTCTTATTATTAGTGTTGACAGATATCAAGTTTAAAGAGGCTTGAAGCAAATGATTAGGATGTATAAGAAGGAGGTACCGAAGCTGAACAAAGAAAATTTCCATACATGGAAAAGCTTGATGAAGCTACATTTGGCTGGTATTGTGACTCTGTAAAGTACTACATTGAGAACAGTTATGTCTCACCTATCACACCTTTGATTGTTGAGGAAATGAGAGCTAAGAAAGAACATAATCAGGCAATGCTAGAAATTGCATCTGCCCTAAGCTATCCAGAATTTGAGGACATTAAGGATTGCACTACTGCAAAGGATATGTGGGACACACTTGCAAGGATCTATGTTGGTGACTTGAATGTGCTGAAGGTGAAGGCCGAGAGTCTTAGAGGTAAGTTTGATGAAATGAGAATGCAAGAAGGTGAAAACATTACAAAATACTATAGTAGAATAAAAGAAGTTGTTAATTCTATTAGAGGAGCTAATGGGACTATTGATGATGAAACTATAATTGGGAAAGTACTAAGAACCCTATGTCCTATTAGTAGCTACAAAAAATTTCATGGCTTTACTTTTTTTCTTCCGGTCTCTACATTATTTTCCATGTTCCTGGCTCAAACCCTAAGCAAAATTTCATTATACTAACTGTTACATGCAAAAACCTTTTGTTATGCCCTATCCTCATTCTAATTTTGTGTTACTTTTCACGGGTCACTTAAGGGTCCTAAAGTCCCCTGTGCCTAATTTTTTTCTCGAAAGCCTAAGTCCTGCACTTTAATCTTCCTAATGTTTTGGCTTTGTATTTTCCTAGGCCTAGCTCTCTGACACCATCTCGATCTAACGGTGGGAACTTTTTCTCATGAGATGTGTCAGAGCTATGCACTTTTGAGACAACCGTTGATTCTTTTGTATGACGTAACCTTTTCTTTCGGTGGGTCCATTTTCTAGATATGCTAATTTGTTGTACTGTGATTGGTCCACGTAGTATGAGGTGGAATCTTGTCAGTGGGATCTGAGCTTTTAGATGTGTCAGTGCATCCTGATCCTATCAGTGAATCAATGAACGATGTATGATCTTATGGGTTTTGTCAGAGGCTTAAGATCTTGCGATGGTCATTGATTTTGTTTTGTGTCAGAGGGTTGTCAGAGATGGGAGGAGATTCTTGATCTAACAGTGGGCATGTGAACTTCAGACGGCCGTTGATTCTTCCACAGTTGTAGTGTTTCAAAAGTGGGTCCTAATTGCCATGTAAGCACAGTTGGCGATCTCTTATTAGTCCACAAGTGAATGACTAGATATGTTGTCAGTGGGACTAGGTTTTCCAAGACTCAGAGGGTTTTGACATATATAGTTGAGCAACGGTTGGCGTAAGTTCTCATAGAATGTGTCAGAGCTTTGAGATATTACGCCAGCCGTCGATGTTACTTTATTCTTAGGTAGCAGTATTAAAGTGGGTCTGATTGCCAGATGGTTTCTATGTGCCATGGTGTGTTGAGTTGTCTACCTTTCATTCATCTGCATGGTGATGAATTGGATTATGTCCGTGGGGCTAGGTTTTTCATGTTTCAATAGTTTTGATAGTGTCAGAGCATCAACAGTTGGCATATAATTTGAAGGGTCTTTTTTGACACATACGAAGATGAGATGACTGTCGATTCTCTTGTAAGCGGGCCCAGGTGGGGTCTAGCAGTCTTGACAAAGTGTTTAGTGGCCTAATAAATTTTCAAAAGGGTTCGCTCATTCACATGATAAAATGATGATGTTCTAAAAGTCTTGGTGATTCAGCGAACAAGGTCATGTAATTGCTAAATCATTTGGTTGAATTAAAAAGTGTTCTGCGAACTGGCAAAAACCTTTGTCACCAGTTCGCTAAATTTGACTGGGGCCCTTTTAAGAGATAAGTCATAAAGATCACAAAAGAGAGATCTAATGGTCAGGACTTAAAGTTGGTCGAGATTCAAATGAGGACTGCTGATTTGTTGCCAACGCCTTGAAACTGACCATTGGAGTTCATTTTAAAATTTTTGAGGGTTTCTAATGATAGGAAGTACCATAATTTATGGTTTTAATAGCTGATTTTGATTGGTTTGGTGGTGCTTGTTGTTGCAGTGTGGTCCAGGGTATTCATTGATCATCTGCAGGGTTTGTACTATGTGGTTTTGTGCTTGAGGTGTGTTGCAGGTGGCCACAAGGGTTGACATTTAATCATTGTTCATGATTCTTAGTACCTTCTCAGTGAGATTTTCATAATTGAGGATCAATCTGGGGCTTGTCTTCTTCTAATTGCTTGGGTTTCTTCCGCTATGATAAATTTGTAGCCATTTCCAATTGGTTGGCTGGTTGAAACCCTTACCCTAGTTATCCGTAGCTTGTTGCATCCTAACTTGTGTAGGATTCCAAGATAACCAGGGGTATATATGGCTGTAATTTTGACTTTGTAAGGGTTCTAAAATCATGGTTCCTAAGGGTTCCTTTTCAGTTCCATGAAGGGTCCTTTTCGTGTAGATTTTCTCTACTTCTCTGCATATAGAGTGTTCTTTTCTCCTTTGTTGGCTCAGAGAATATGATATGTATTCTAACTAATTTGTCTTATGTATGAGGATTCAGTATATTCTTACTATCGTCAGACTATCTCCATTTGAATCTTGAATTCATTAATCATACATCAAGGGTGTTTGATTATTCTATTTGCATTGGCTATGTATTTGCAAGCGGAGTTGTCTTCGCAGAGATAATTGGTTTAGGATTAGTTTTCTTGTATGTATGAGCTAAGGTATCAAAGATATGTCATGATTGTCTTCCAATGGATGTTGGTTAATGTATTATCTATTTATAGGTCTCTTCTAAGGGGAGGGTTAAAATCCTTTAGATGGGTAATAACATACTTGAATACATAGGTGGGTTGTTAAAGTGAGGTTTGGTCATGGTGTGTGATTGATGTTAGGCATCAACACATTGAGTATACTATTCTTGTTTCATAGCTTTCTCTTACAATAAGGGTATTTGACTCTGTGGCCCATTGGACAAGGCATTGGTCTATGAGAGACTTAGTGTATCTCAGGGGTCTCTTCAACCCAACATTAAAATCATTCAAATCAAATACCTTTCCCTTTCATGTTGGTAGCAGTAGTAGGAGGTCCTTTCTAGTCTTCAGACTCATTCTATGCAAGTAGGGCTATTACATTAAGAATTTCTTTCACTGGGGTACAAGATACCTAAAGGGGTTTGAAGACTATTCTACAATAATCCATCTACAGGCCTATTGTTTATGATGAGGTGTTTTGAGTGTGCAGATAAGGCAATACCCACCTGAGTGATGTGGAGCTCAAAGAAGAAGGAGGATGTTCTCTATCCTCATCAATTGGACTATTTTCTTATCAAACTTGAGTGCCTACCCTGAGAATCAAGCCCATCCATTGATTCAAGTTTGGTCTTGCAAGAAAAAGCTCCAACACATCCTATATATGCTATTAAGATCTCAGCTATTCAAAAATCTAGATGTAACTCTGCTACTATGCTTACTTTGGAAAGTTTGGTTGGTAAGCTGACTACTTTTGAACTCTCTAACTATGATAATTTCACTATTGGAAGTATTGAAAATGTTGCATCTGCTTTTAAGTCACAACTAGTTTTGAACAAGCCAAAGAAAGAAAAAGAAAGATGCATCAGTGAAAGTGAAAGTGAAAGTGAAAGTGATAGTGCAAGTGACAGTGACACTTCTAATGAACACCTAGAAGATCTAGAAGTTCTTATGGCTAGAAGAATAAGAAGGGGAAAAGGAAAGTATAAAGGTAAACTCCCTATCATATGTTTTGCATGTAATAAAGTTGGTCATATAGCTACTAGATGTCCTGATAGAAAGGATAAAGATGATGAAAGGAAAAGAAAACACAAAGATAGAAAATATGATATAAGCTAATGATGAAACAAAGACTACAAAGGAAAAGGTAAGAAATATTGTTACATTGCTGAAAAGAGACTGACACTGATAGTGACAATTTTGAAATTGAGGTAGTTTATGTGGCAATGAAAGATGAATTTGATGAGGATGAGAAAACTACATTGATATCTTATGTGAACAAGAATGATAAATGGACTATTGATAGTGGTTGTTCACATCACATGATTGGTGACAAAAATAAGTTTGAGACCTTACATCATTACAAAGCTAAAAGTGTAAAATTTGGTAATGATGCACCATGTCCTGTTAGAGGAAAAGGTTTGATTAAACCAACCAATAAGATATCTTGTGAAAATGCATATTGGGTTGACGGTCTTAATTACAATTTGTTAAGTGTTGCTCAGCGTAACAAAAATGGTTACCGAGTGGAATTTCATCACAAGAAAGCTAAAATATTTGATGCTACTAGAGAACTGATTGGAAGTGGAGATCAGACTAGAGGTAATTTGTTCTATCTCGACCTATCTGAAGAAACATGTTTGATTGCACAACTTGATGATATTTGGTTATGGCATAAAACGTTGTGTCATGTTAACTTTGACAATCTGGTAGAGACAAGTAATAAGAAAAAGGTAAGAGGTCTACCTAGATTGAAGAAACCTAAGAATGTGATGTGCAAGGAATGCCAGTTAGGAAAAATGACAAAGTCAAGTTTCAAGAGAAAATCCTTTACTTCTAAAAACATTTTAGATTTGGTTCATACTGACCTTTGTGGACCTATGGGTATACAAAGTTACTATAGTGCTAGATACTTTATCTTATTTGTTGATGATCATACTAGGATGATGCATGTGATGTTTATAAAAGAAAAATATAAAACTTTTCAATATTTTAAGTAGTATTTGGCTAAGGTTGAAAAGGAAATAGGTAGGAACCTGAAATGTCTTAGATCTGACAGAGATGGAGAATTTACATCAAATGAATTTAATCTATTTTTCAATGATAGAGGAATTAAAAGAAAAATGTCTGCACCTAGAACACCTCCACATAATGGTATAGAAGAAAGGAGAAACAAATCTATTTTGGATTGTGCAAGGACAGTGATGATTGAAAAGAATGTGGCACAAAAATATTGTAAAGAAGCTATAAGCACTACTATCTACACTCTGAACTGGGTACAAATCAAGAAAGGTACAAATCTGACACCCTATGAATTATGGCATGGGCATGCATCAAGTGTTAAATACTTTAGATTTCCTAGGGTACTCCACAAAAAGTAAAGCTTATAAGTGTTTGAACTCTAACACTAACAAAATTGTGGAAAGTGTGAATGTCAAAATTGATGAGTATGCATAAAGAAATGAAGCTGGTAGTAAAAGAGAACCAGAAGATTATAGATCTTTTGTGTACATTGAAGAAGAAGACGAGGCAAGTAATGCCGAGTGACAGACATAAGTTGTCGAGTGTCAGGAAAACATTGCCAAGAAAGAACAAGAACATGTCAAGCTACAAGAAAATGCTATTGAGTATCAGGATGAGGTTGCCAAGCAGTCTGAAGTTGAATCTGACAATCTTGTTGAGGAACATGATGAAATAGAAGAGAGAACAGCTGAACCTATTTTGGCAAAATATGTGAGAAGACATCATAAGCCTGGACAAATAATTGGAGACAAAGATACTGGAATCCAGACCAGAAGTAAAACTAAGGATCCAACATGTCTACTATGTGAATTTGAACCGAAGACAACTAGAGAAGCATTAGAGAATGAGGACCAGATACAAGCAATGAATGAAGAAATTGACTAGATTGAGAAGAATGATACTTGGACTCTAGTTCCAAGACTTGAAAACAAGAATGTTATAGGAACAAAATGGATGTTTCGGAATAGGATGAATGAAAATGGTGAAATCACTAGGAACAAAGCTAGGCTAGTATGCAAAGGCTATGCACAAGATTAAGGAATAGATTACGGGGAGACATTTTCCCCTATAGCTAGATTGGAAGGAGTAAGAACTCCACTTGCATATGCTACTTATAAAGATTTCAAGGTATATCCAATGGATGTCAAGTCTGCATTTTTGAATGGTATACTAGAAGAAGAAGTTTACATAGAACAACTAGAAGGTTTTATTGATCCAAATAGAAGACACATGGTGTGCAAACTGAACAAAGCATTATATGGATTGAAACAAGCACCTAGAGCATGGTATGAGAGGTTGCACAACTACTTGATACAGATTGGATTTTCAAGAACAAATGACATGAGCAATCTATACATGAAGGATGAAGAAGGTAAAGGTATCCTATTGGCAAAAAATTTTGTTGTTGACATTATTTTTGGTGGACAAGATGCATTATGTAAATATTTCTCAAAAGAAATGCAAATTGAATTTGAAATGAGTATGTTTGGTGAGATCAAATTCTTTGTTGGTTTACAAGTATATCAGAAGAAGAATGGAATTTTCATTACTCAGTCTAAATATGTTAATGAAATACTAAAAAATTTTGGGATGGAAGATGCTAAACCAGTAGGTATTCCTATGGTTACTGGACAAAAGTTATCTAAGAATGATGATGTTGCAGAAGTGAATTAGACTTTGTATAGATCTATGATTGGAAAATTGCAATATGTTGTATATAGTAGACTAGATATTGCATTAGCTATTGGGATTGTGGCAAGATTCTCTATGAATCCTAAGGAAACACATATGATGGCCGTGAAAAGAATTATGAGATACTTGAAAGGAACTGTTGACTATGGTATATATTATAAGAAGGATGAAAAATTTGGACTCTAAGTTTATATAGATGTTGATAGGATAGGAAATGTAGATGACAGAAAAAGTACAAGTGGTGGAGCTTTCTTTCTTGGACAAAGATTAGTCTCCTAGATGCGCAAGAAACAAAATTGCATTTCCCAATCTACTATCAAGGCCGAGTATGTTGCTACTGCAGTAAACTATTCAAACTTGGTATGGATAAAACAATTATTGATAGGCATGAAAGAAGAAATCACTGAACATGTTGTTATTTTCTCTGACAACACAAGTGCTATCAATATTTCTAAGAATCTAGTGATGCACACTAAGATCAAATGCATTGCAATCAAGTATCACTACTTCAGAGAATTAGTATAAGACAAAGAAGTCTGAATTGAATATGTGAATACAAAAGAACAATTAGCAGACATATTCACTAAAGCTTTACCCAGAGAAGCTCATGATTATTTGAGAAGTCAATTAGGGGTTCTTCCCCTAATTGAGGCTTCCTAGATAAGCTAGGAGCACTGAATCAAGTGTGCTATAGTAGAACATTTGACAAATTGATGCAAAAGATTGTCACACTTTAGGGCTGGCCTAGAGTTGTGAAGAGAAGCAAGGACAATGAATTAGTCATAAGCAAGATGATAGAGGGAGAAACATTGAGCTACACAGATATTATCTACATCTGATGGATGTATGTTTTAGTTGCTGCTTTGGCATTTTTGTCAAAGAGGGAGAGTGAACTGATATGATAACATGAGATCTAATATGATAACATGAGATATGATAACACATGATATTGTAAAGTAAGAGGGAGCTAAAGTGATGAAACTAAAGATAAGGCTGATGAACTGAAATGAAGAATCAGGATAGAGGGAGATCTGAATACTTCTGACGGCCACAGAAGTGAGGCTTACAAGATTTTGAATTAGAATGAAGCTAAGGATATTCTAAATAATTTTTTGATGGATAGATAAATTTTTGGATTGGTTGCTAATCCATGTGTTATTCAGGTGATATCATATGGTGTTGCCATCAATGCCAAAGAGGGAGATTGTCGGAAACTAAATTGAAACAATTATTGTATTGTCATTGATGTCAAACCTGAATTGGTAAGACTGTTGCTACTTAGGAAAGTACTATATCTATTTGAGTGTTTCTAAGGGGCTAAGCAAGGTTGGTAACAATAGCACCTAGGGAAAGGTTGAGTTATCTTGATACTACAAAGTGTACTTGACTATGTTGCACTATGATGAGATAATGTATTGTTTATCTTAGTAAGACTGAAGACTAAACTGGTAGGCTTAACCAAGCAAAGAATGGAAAAATCATGTTTAATCCAAGTGATGTTAGTGTCAACCGAGTTAGTATATGTCGAGCAAAATTATAGTGTTGACCGAGCATCAGTAAATTGCCAAGGAAGACAGTGCAAGCCGATGAGATAGTTTTAGTATTGACCGAGTGTTCTACATGAAGACTGAGTGAACAATCACAGTATTGACTGAGCATCAACAATTTTATATTTGAAGAGAATTTAATTTTGGAGCCGACATTGTTGAATTCTTGGATTGTGTATAATGTGTTGACTTTATTTATTGATTGTTTGGAAGCATTAAATGCATTGTAAAATGTTTTATTGTAAATCTTTGAGAGATTTGAGATGATTCTAGAAAAGGAGCCGAAGAACATAAAGTGGGTAGATTCAATGAATTTGACCTAACCCTAAGATCTATGAATGAGATTGAGTGGAAAAAGATGAGTTAATCTAATTGAGGAAAATATAAGGGAATCTGAATATTGTGATATGTATGCACATGGTGAATAGAGAATGCTGGAAGAGGAAAGTTTTATTGACTGAATAAGCAAGAAAAGGTTGAAGGAGAATGGTGGTGAATGCTTGAAGAAAAGTTATGAGTAGATCAGAGATGGAAATGGAAAAGTTTCAAAGTCAGTAAACCAACATTAGTGTACGAAATCAGATCTGATATTTGCCAAGTGAGTTGTATATTTTTCAGATAATACTGCTGCTACTTTATAACCATTCTAACAGTCAAAATCCTTTTAATAGAGGTTGACCTAACAGTCATATGTTAAATTCTTTGAACAAGGTTGCATTCTAATGGAGTGTATGTAAGTCCTATGACTAGGCTCACTTTTAACAGGGTGATTGAAATGCTTTAATGGGGTCACATTTGGCAGTGTGTATTGTAACCTTTGATAGGGTTGGCTTTTTATGAAGCTCACTTCAGAAGAGTGAAAATAATTAGCATGTTACAAAGTGGTTTTTCCCAAATTGGGTTTCCACTATAAATCCTGGTGTTTATACTTGTGTGAATGTTTAGATCTGAACGTTTCTATGTTTTACAAGTTAAGTTACAGTGAGGTAGTGGACTCCATTGTTAGATGTTTCTATTATTCAATCAGTGATGACCGAGTTTGTTTTGGTTTTGGATCTGATCTAAGGATACATTTAGAAGATTGTTTTATACATCATGACCCGAGAACAACTGATTCACCCCTCCTCCCTATTGTTCTAAATCATATTATCATGTTTGTTTATGATTATCTCTTGATTAAGGTTTCATTGCTTGGGTTAACTCATCCAAATTTCACCTTTTTACAAGTTTGTGTACCCTTCATGTCTCATTGATGCAATATCTCCACAACATTTTAATGCGTTTCAACTCATTTGTTTATGATCAATAAAACCAAACTTATTATAATGTTATTTGAATATAAAGTAATGTAAATCAACTTGTAGGTGTGTTTTCTATGATAGTGATCATGTTTTACTATTCAACATATTTATATGCTTCTAATACTCCAAAATATTAGTCATCGTTTTATATTTGATAGGGAATACTATATAAATTCACATAACCCTTTTTATTCATACTATATGTCTTTTGTTGACCACTTCCTTATTTAGTGTAACAATGGATAGAGTACTTCTGATGTGTCAAATCGATGTATCCAAAGAGGTCATAAATGAAAGGTATATGCAAACAATAAATCTTGAATGAGAGCGACATTGGTAAGTAACACAATGAGAGCGATGTGGGTAAGCAAATCCTCAATATTTCTAATAGTTGTGAGATCCATCTATGTAGAATATATTGTTTAATTTTATATGTGTCATTACTATTTTGAAGGTTGATAAATAAATGTATTATGTTGGACACCATAATGTTAAGATAAATATCTATTGTAATTTATTTATTTGGTAAAATTATTAATCCTTCAATAATATTAAATAAATAAATAAAAATATTAAAATATATTTGATATTAATATTCATTAATTTATTATTTTATTCTTTATTAAAATTTCATATTGTAATTAGAAAATTAGAAAATATTAAATATATTTTAAGTAAAAAGTAAATGTTTTATTATTATTATTATTTTAATTATATTGAAAATGTAATCTTTTAATAAAAAGAAATCTATAAGCAAAACCTATATTTTTTTTATTAAATGACTTAAAGAAAGGGGATAATATTTCCTTTTTAGAAAATTAGTAAGAAAGGTTAACATACCTTTTTTGTTGAATTCAGTAAGTTAACGAAAAAAGAGCTACTTGGAAGTTTTAAGGGAAAGACTTTCCTTGATTTTAGAAACAAACAAAAATGCCCTCCTAAATTTAGTAAGAAGAAAGCCTTTGGAAAATTTTAAGGTAACATGATTTAAAATAATGTAGCGGATCGATGAATTATTTATTATTTTTTTTAGAAGGAAGTAGTTTTTTTAAATGCTATACAAGAGTCATTATTAGAGTTAATGAAAAATGTGACCATAAATGATATATTATCCCAAAGTTTTTTCAGATTCTACTATTGGCGGAGCTTACGGTTGCAGGATTCACGAGGTGAGAGGATTCACATCCCACTAGGAACTACTCTGCTCGAGATGGGCTTGGATGTGGTGCCAAGATAAATTAAATGCCATGATCCATGGCTGCATTTTTCTAATATATTTTGCATTGGCTATAGTAGTAACTCTGCTATTTTTATCATGCACATCTCCACAATACACACAGCCCTGCCATCCACAGTTGGGTGGCAGAATGAGAGTAACATATGTTTATTCAGAAACAACTTACTATCCCTGAATTTCATTACACACTTCCATTACTTTTCTAAAACAAAAGAAGCAGAGAAACAACATTTCCAAACATGCAAGAGTGGTAGTCCATCCTATTTCTACCGTCTGTTCCGGTAACATGTCCCAACAAGATGCAGAGGATAAGAATTCTCATGGTTCTATGGAAAGGTATTTGCTTGTTGTAGGACCTGGTGTGCTTGGTCAACTAGTTGCAGAAAAATAGTTATAGACTTGTCACTTTGTACTTATATGCACAGGATATCTTGCTCGGTGGTTGTGAGAAAGGATATTAATGATAGTGGGTTCACATCCCTTACATACTCGTGTTAGAGAAGGATAAAAAGAGGGAATATGGATTCTTCTAGAGTTTCATAGAAACATCTATCTGGACTACCTCTTACCAAGCGTGGACCCAGAAAAGAAAATAAATGGCAATCGGGTATTTGCAAAGGCATTCTTATGCACTGAAATCTCAGGCATGGAGATTTAGAGGACATGTGACATGAGTTAAATTATAGGAAATGGATAATGTGTAAAAAATCTCACCAGAGAATTATGTGGTGGGTGAATTTGGAATAAGAAAGTTGTGGTTTATTGAGCTAACTTTCCTAGTGCAGGATTGTTAGGAATTTGGAGCCGGTGCATAAATTTATGTATGGAGAGTAGTTACAATGTTATAGAGCTAGAAAAACTTAATCTCCTCCAGCTCTAGCAATAAAGGTTGTGCAGAAGAGTGGACACTACACACAATTAAAATATAAATGGGAAACTTGTGAAGAAATGCCAAAAGATGGATTCTCTAATTGTTTTGGAAGCAAAAGGGAAAAATACATCTGGATTTGCTGCCGCATCAAGAGATGACTTTGTAATCATTGACAGGTTCAAATTACTTAACCTATTGGATGGTGATTTGGTTTTGCTTCTTATTCCTAGATTTTCTTTCATCTTGAGGTTTATTTTCAATTGGGAGGTATGAATTTAACTTTCCATCCCATGTTGATTAACTCTATTTTATTTCATGAATGCGTCCATAGTAGCATAAATTTAATTTATTATTGGTTACTTGATACAAATAAATCATTACTAGATCTTGAGAAATTAAATTGATTTTGTGAGAGTTATAGAGAGTCTTTCAAATTAATCTTTTGAACTTTTGTACAATATTGCCAAGACACCTTCCATGAGTGCTCACAACTTCAAATTTTGAATTCTTATAGTGATCAGAATTTGCATAATAAAATCCTCTATGAAAATAAAATAAAATCCTAGAATACCCTAATCTTGAAAGATAGGGCTAAGTATTTGTGTTCAATGGAGTTGATGTTTATCTTAAACCATATAAATTGCAAATTTATATTTCTTCATTTTTTAAAAGAAAAGATTATAATAGATATTATTCTCAGCATGTTCCTTGCAATTATGTAGTATATATCATTAATAATACTTAAATTAGATTGAATCTTCCTATCCTATATTCATACCCATATCAGATCAATGACATATTTCAGATTAAGGAGGTATATTTTAGATCAAGGATATATATTCACACAGTTAATAGTTATAAAATTAGTAGGTTGGCTTGGATTACTTGGAAATTTATGGTAAGAATATTAATTATTAGTTAATAATATTGGTTTACTCTTTCTTTGCTGCTCATACAATTCCTTTGTCTGTCATTACTATGATGTAACTACTCCTTTATTTATATATTTTTCA
Organism: Chamaecyparis obtusa; assembly: GCA_027943335.1. Lineage (NCBI taxonomy): Eukaryota > Viridiplantae > Streptophyta > Pinopsida > Cupressales > Cupressaceae > Chamaecyparis > Chamaecyparis obtusa. Next base: position 69,949 of record BSBK01012079.1, read on the forward strand.
TATTGTTGAGGGAATTATGTAGATGACCATGTATCTAACTTTTAACGGATCTTATATTATGCACCTAGTTTAGTAGTCTTGTATGCAGGCACAAGTAATTGGGGATGAGAGAAAAACACATGGAGCATAAAGAGAGTCTCAGGTATGCAAATTGCAAGTTATGTTCTTTGTTTGAGCATTGTTATAAAATTTATTGTACTAGCTAGGTGTGTTATCATGTTGGATTCTAGCTAAATGATTTATCAAGAGAAACCATACTATATTGCTTAGAATATGTAGCATGTCCTTGAATAGAAAAAATAAATTGTGATGCTATTTCCTATGTTTGAGTAGATTAAATAGGTTGTGTGACGTCTAGTCTAGTGTGTAAAAGTTAGGGCCTTACATTTGGTATCAAAGAAGGGTTTATACTCTGGTATCTTTTGGGCTTAATCACTTTGTATCACAAATTAAAATCATTATGTAAATTATGTTATTTCAAATACATGCAAAAAAAATTTTATGTGAGTCATAAATGAAGAAAAAAAAAAAAAAATTTGATATGAATGTGATTTGATAAAAATAAAAATAAAAAAAATATTGTTGAGCTACAAGAGTGCATGTATATATGTCTCTTACTTTTCTATAGTGAACTTCATAAATGTATGTGTGTAGTGACATGTGATGAGGCCAGTAAATGTGTTGTATCCCAAGTGAGTAATGTATGTCATCCAACTTGGCTAAGGGAGAGGTGGATGCCATGGAAGATCTACCTAAGTGTTCCCTTCATGAAAGTTGTGTATATCTAACAAAAGTTATGAATGTGTTATTGTATCGTGCTGAGATGGTGAAGTGTTTGTGTTTTAAAATGAATATTGCTAGCCATGTTATGTATTATGTTCTGTTAGTAGTAGCCCCGTAGCATAGGCTATGTGAGAGGTACACCATGTAATTAGGGGTTGAGTGATAGAGGACCACATTGGAGTGTTACAATCAAATATTGTATTGGTCATAGCTCCATAGTAGATTTATTTCTTCTATATGATATGCATTCCATGTTGGGAGATAGAGGCCCTTCTTTGAGTGTAAGACTTTGATGGATGTTAGTCCCTATAGACTCCCCCACATGTAGAGCCACATTTGTTGGTTCATAGTGTAAATCTATCCCTTTATATGCATACCCATGGGTGAGGATGGACATAAGTGTGCCCTTGAAGAATGAATAGAGATATCATTGATGATACATTTACTATATGATTTTCTCAGGTTGTGTAAGACTTGGATATGATCATATTGAGAACAATTTATGAGCTCAGTGTGGTTGAGACCACCTCATTCCACTCTTCCCCCTTAGGTGACTTCATTGGATTCACAAAGTGATTGTGTTGTAAAATCTTATATTCTTATTATTTATTTGATCTTGAATTGATGGGCTAGCAGTCTTGAATTTATTTAAGTTATTGATTAAATGCTTATAAAATTGTCCCTTTTGCCTCGAAGGCTTTTATTATGATTTATTCTTTACTTTTTTCTTCTTTTTTTTTGAATTATTTCCTTGTGCCCACCATTAAAATGTTATCATCATGTGTATCTTATTATTATTTATTTGATTTAAACTCAACTTTTCTAGTTTTGAGGCTTTAATGAATTTTTTCTACTGCTAGCTTGTGTATTGTGATGTGACATATGTAAACTATCATACTCATGAGGGGTCCCTAATAGGTTGTATGGGGGGAGTAGATGGCCTAGGGAATTTCTATGTAGGGGTAAATGAGACTTGTATGGGACGGTTCCTATCCATTTCCCCTAGATCATATGATATATTTTTTTTTGGTACCTCAGGGAGGACCTGATGATAGTTGTTTATGCGGTATGGATTCTTGGAGGAGACTATTGGACACTAGGCATCCTCATTCCATTTTGTGCGAGTCTTGTGTTGTGATTCAAGTGAGTTCCATTATGGTTATTTATATGTTTGTGATGTTTCTTTTGGTTATTTATGTAAGAAACAATTGATAGAGAATAATAATTAAAGGGAAGGTTAATTGGATACTTAAGTATGATGAATTTGAGGTGATGGATTTGTATCCTTTTATTAATGAATTTTTTTATGTCAAGTAGTATACTTAAAGTTTATGGGATTTGGTTATAGAATGTGTTGTTGAGTAAAATAAAGTAAAAGAAGAAAAGAACATTATTACTGTGAATAAAACCATCTTTAGTGTAACTATTTCTTTATGTTGTAAAAAAATATGAGCTACATTAATCATGGTGATTTTAATGTCAGACATTATAAATAGGAAAACATAAGAAAAATGTTGTGTTACTCTTGATTGTGGAAAAATTCCCTTATGGATACTTAATTTGTAATGATATGTTAGATGGTAAAATTCCAATTATACATTGTATACCAAGGGAGAAGCTTGATATAATCATCTTATAGATGTTCCCAAGGGTGGGCATTTACCTCTTTACTAACTTCCAAGAGGAAGTTTAATCTTAGGGGGGAAGGATGTGATGCCCCATAAAAGATGAATGTTTGTTGATGATTATCTCTTGATTAAGGTTTCATTGCTTGGGTTAACTCATCCAAATTTCACCTTTTTACAAGTTTGTGTACCCTTCATGTCTCATTGATGCAATATCTCCACAACATTTTAATGTGTTTCAACTCATTTGTTTATGATCAATGGAACTAAACTTATTATAATGTTATTTGAATATAAAGTAATGTAAATCAACTTGTAGGTGTGTTTTCTATGATAGTGATCATGTTTTACTGTTCAAAATATTTATATGCTTCTAATACTCCAAAATATTAGTCATCATTTTATATTTGATAGGGAATACTATATAGATTCACATAACCCTTTTTATTCATACTATATGTCTTTTGTTGACCACTTTCTTATTTAGTGTAACGATGGGTATCAAGTACTTATGATGTGTCAAACCGATGCATCCAAAGAGGTCATAAATGAAAGGTTTATGCAAACAATAAATCTTGAATGAGAGCAACATTGGTAAGTAACACAATGAGAGCGATGTGGGTAAGCAAATCCTCCATATTTCTAATAGATGTGATATGCATCTATGTAGAATATATTGTTTAATTTTATATGTGTCATTGCTATTTTGAAGGTTGATAAATAAATGTATTATGTTGGACACCATAATGTTAAGATAAATATCTATTGTCATTTATTTATTTGACAAAATTATTAATTCTTTAATAATATTAAATAAATAAATAAAAATATTAAGATATCTCTGATAATAATATTCATTAAATTATTATTTTATTCTTTATTAAAATTACATATTATAATTAGAAAATTATAAAATATTATAAATATTTTAAGTAAAAGGTAAATTTATTATTATTATTATTTTAATTATATTAAAAATGTATTATTTTAATAAAAATACATCTATAAGCAAAAACTATATTTTTTTTATTAAATGAATTAAACAAAGGGGATAATATTTCCTTTTTAGAAAAGTAGTAAGACAGCTTAACTTACCTTTTTGTTGAATTTAGTAAGTTAAAGAAAAAAGAGCTACGTGGACATTTAAGGGAAAGAATTTCCTTGATTTTAGAAAGAAAAAAAATGCCCTCCTAAATTTAGTAAGAAGAAATCCTTTGGAAAATTGTAAGGTAATATGATTTAAAATAATTCAGTGGATCAATGAATTATTTATTATTTTTTTTAGAAGGAACTATTTTTTTAAAAATGCTATACAAGAGTCATTATTGGCGTTAATGAAAAATGTGACCATAAATGATATATTATCCGAAAAAAATTTTAGATTCTCCTATTGGCTGAGTTTACGGTTGTAGGATTCACAAGGTGAGAGGATGCACGTCCCGCTAGGAACTACTTTGCTCGAGATGGGCTTGGATGTGGTGCCAAGATAAATTAAATGCCATGATCAATGGCTGCATTTTTCTAATGGATTTTGTGTTGGCTGTAGTAGTAACTCTACTATTTTTATCATGCACATCTCCACAATACACACAACCCTACCATCCATAGTTGGGTGGTGGAAGGAAAGTAACATATGTTTATTTAGAAACAACTTATTATACCTAAATTTTGTTGTACGCTTCCATTACATTTCTAAAACAAAAGAAGCAGAGAAAGAACATTTCCAAACATGAAAGAGTGGCAATCCATCCTATTTCTGCCATCTGTTCTGGTAATATGTCCCAACAAGATGCAGAGGATAAGAATTCTCATGGTTCTATGGAAAGGTATTTGCTTGTTGTAGGACCTGGTGTGCTTGGTCAACTAGTAGCAAAAAAATGGTTACAGACTTGTCACTTTGTACTTATAAGCACAAGAGATCTTGCTAGGTGGTTGTGAGATTGATATTAATGATAGTGGGTTTGCATCCCTTACATGTTGGTGTCTGAGAAGGATAAAAAGAGGGAATATGGCTTCTTCTGGAGTTTTGTAGAAACATCCATTTGGACTACTTCTTACAAAGTGTGGACCCAAAAAAGAAAATAAATGGTAATGGGGTATTTGTAGAGGCATTCTTCTACACTGAAATCTCAGGCATGCAGATTTGGAGGCCATGTGACATGAGTTAAATTATAGGCAATGGAGAATTTGTAAACAAGCTCACTAGAGAATTATGGGGTGGGTGAATTTGGAATAGGAAAGTTGTGGTTTATTCAGCTAACTTTCCTAGCGCAGCACTATCAGGAATTTGGAGCTGGTGCACAAATTTATCGATGGAGAGTGGTTACAATGTTACAGAGCCAGTGAAACTTAATCTCCTCCAGCTCTAGCAATAGAGATTGCGCATAAATTTCAATTAGACTGTGTAGAAGAGTGGACACTACACACAGTTAAAATATAAATGGGAAACTTGTGAAGAAATGCCAAAAGATGGATTCTTTAATTGTTTTGGAAGCAAAAGGGAAAAATACATCTGGATTTTCTGCCGCATCAAGAGATGACTCTGTAATCATTGACAGGTTCAAATTACTTAACCTATCAGATGGTGATTTGGTTTTTCTTCTTATTCCTAGATTTTCTTTCATCTTGAGGTTTATTTGCAATTGGGAGGTGTGAATTTAACTTTCCATCCCATGTTGATTAACTCTATTTTATTTCATGAATGCATCCATAGTAGCATAAATTTAATTTATTATTGGTTATTTGATACAAATATCTCATTACTATATCTTGAGAAATTAAATTGATTTTGTGAGAATTATAGAGAGTCTTTCAAATTAATCTTTTGAACTTTTGTACAATATTGCTAAGACACCTTTCATGAGTGTTCACAACTTCAAATTCTGAATTCTTATAGTGATCAAAATTTGCTTAATAAAATCCTCCGTGAAAATAAAATAAAATCCTAGAATACCCTAATCTTGAAAGATAGGGCTAATTATTTGTGTTCAATGGAGTTGATGTTTATTTTAAACCATATAAATTGCAGATTTCTATTTCTTAATTTGTTAAAAGAAAATATTATAATAGATATTATTCTCAACATGTTCCTTGCAAGTATGTAGTATATATCATTAATAATACTTAAATTAGATTGAATCTTCTTGTCTTATATTCATACCTATATTAGATTAATGACTTATTTCAGATTAAGGAGGTATATTTTAGATCAAGGATATATATATTCACATAGTTAATAGTTATAAAATTAGTAGGTTGCTTGGATTACTTGGAAATTTATGCCAAGAATATTAATTATTAGTTAATAATATTGGTTTATTCTTTCTTTGTTTCTCATACATTTCCTTTGTCTGTCATTACTATGATGTAACTGCACCTCTATTTATCTATTTGTCATATTGTTGAGGGAATTATCTACATTACCATGTATCTAACTTTTAACGGATCTTATATTATGCACCTAGTTTGGTAGTCTTGTATGTAGGCACAAGTGATTGGGGATGAGAGAAAAAAACATGGAGCATAAAGAGAGTCTCAGGTATGCAAATTGAAAGTTATGTTCATTGTCTGAGCATTGTTATAAAGTTTATTGTACTAGCTAGGTGTGCTATCATGTTGGATTCTATCTAAATGATTTATCAAGAGAAACCATACTATATTGCTTAGTATATGTAGCATGTCCTTGAATAGAAAAAATAAATTGTGATGCTATTTCCTATGTTTGAGTAGATTAAAAAGGTTGTGTGACATCCAGTCTAGTGTGTAAAAGTTAGGGCCTTACATTTGGTATCAGAGATGGGTTTATACTCTGGGATCTTTTGGGCTTAATCACTTTGTATCACAAATTAAAATCATTATGTAAATTATGTTATTTCAAATACATGCAAAAAAAAAATCATGTGAGTCATAAAACAAGAAAATAAAAAACAAATTTGAGATGAATGTGATTTTATAAAAAAAATAAAAATAAAAAATCTTCTTGAGCTACAAGAGTGCATGTATATGTGTCTCTTACTATTCTATAGTGAACTTCATAAATGTATGTGTGTAGTGACATGTGATGAGGCCAGTAAATGTGTTGTATCCCAAGTGAGTAATGTATGTCATCCAACTTGGATAAGGGAGAGGTGGATGCCATGGAAGATCTACCAAAGTGTGCCCTTCATGAAAGTTGTGTATATCTAGCAAAAGTTATGAATGTGTTATTGTATCGTGCTGAGATGGTGAAGTATTTGTGTTTTAAAATGAATATTGCTACACATGTTATGCATTATGTTATGTTAGTAGTATCCCCATAGTGAAGGCTATGTGAGAGGTACACCATGTAATTAGGGGTTGAGTGATAGAGGACCACATTGGAGTGTTACAATCAAATATTGTATTGGTCATAGCTTCATAGTAGATTTATTTCTTCTATATGAGATGCATGCCATGTTGGGAGATAGAGGCCCTTCTTTGAGTGTTAGACTTTGATGGATGTTAGTCCCTATAGACTCCCCCACATGTAGAGCCACATTTGTTGGTTCATAGTGCAAACCTATCCCTTTATATGTGTACCCATGGGTATGGATGGACCTAAGTGTACCCTTGAAGAATGAATAGAGATATCATTGATGATACATTTACTATATGATTGTCTCAAGTTGTGTGAGACTTGGATACGATCATATTGGGAATTATTTATGAGCTTAGTATGGTTGAGACCACCTCATTCCCCTCATCCCCCTTAGGTGACTTCATTGGATTCACAAAGTGATTGTGTTGTAAAATCTTATATTCTTATTATATATTTGTTCTTGAATTGATGGGCTAGCAGTCTTGAATTTATTTAGGTTATTGATTAAATGCTTATAAAATTATCTCTTTTGCCTCGAAGACTTTTATTATGATTTATTCTTTACTTTTATTATTATTATTATTATTATTATTATTATTATTATTATTATTATTATTATTATTATTATTATTATTATTATTTTGAATTATTTCCTTGTGGCCATCGTTAAAATTTTATCATCATGTGTATCTTATTATTATTTATTTGATTTAAACTCAAATTTTCTAGTTTCAAGGCTTTAATGAATGTTTTCTACTGCTATCTTCTGTATTGTGATGTGACATATGTAAACTGTCTTACTCATGAGGTGTCCTTGACAGGTTGTATGGGGGGAGTAGATGGCCTGGGGAATTTCTATGTAGGGGTAAATGAGACCAGTATCGAACGGTTACTATCCATTTCCCCTAGATCATATGATATAATTTTTTTTGGTACCTCAGGGAGGACTCGATGATAGTTGTTTTTGCGGTATGGATTCTCGGAGGAGACTATTAGACACTAGGCATCCTCATTCCATTTTTTGTGAGTCTTGTGTTGTGATTCAAGTGAGTTCCATTGTGGTTATTTATATGTTTGTTATGTTTCTTTTGGTTATTTATGTGAGAAACAATTGATAGAGAATAATAATTAAATGGAAGGTTAATTGGATACTTAAGTATGATGAATTTGAGGTGATGGATTTATATCATTTTATTAATGACAAATTTTATGTCAAGTAGTATCCTTAAAGTTTATGGCATTTGGTTATAGAATGTGTTGTTGAGTAAAATAAAATAAAAGAAGAAAATAACATTATTACTGTGAATAAAACCATCTTTAGTGTAACTATTTCTTTATGTTGTAAAAAAATATGAGCTACATTAATCATGGTGATTTTAATATCATACATTATAAATAGGAAAACATAAGAAAAATGTTGTGTTACTCTTGATTGTGGAAAAATTCCCTTATGGATACTTATTTTGTAATGATATGTTAGATGGTGAAATTCCAGTTATACATTTTATAGCAAGGGAGAAGCTTGATATGCTCATCTTATAGATGTTCCCAAGGGTGGGCATTTACCTCTTTACTAACTTCCAGGAGGAAGTTTAATCTTAGGGGGGAAGGATGTGATGCCCCATAAAAGATGAATGTTTGTTTATGATTATCTCTTGATTAAGGTTTCATTGCTTGGGTTAACTCATCCAAATTTCACCATTTTACAAGTTTGTGTACCCTTCATGTCTCATTGATGCAATATCTCCAAAAAATTTTAATGTGTTTCAACTTATTTGTTTATGATCAAAACAACTAAACTTATTATAATGTTAGTTGAATATAAAGTAATGTAAATCAACTTGTAGGTGTGTTTTCTATGACAGTGATCATGTTTTACTATTCAACATATTTATATGCTTCTAATACTCTAAAATATTAGTCATCATTTTATATTTGATAGGGAATACTGTATAAGTTCACATAACCCTTTTTATTCATACTATATGTCTTTTGTTGACCACTTTCTTATTTAGTGTAACGATGGGTAGAGTACTTCTGATGTATCAAACCGATGCATCCAAAGAGGTCATAAATGAAAGGTATATGCAAACAATAAATCTTGAATGAGAGCGACATTGGTAAGTAACACAATGAGAGTGATGTGGGTAAGAAAATTGTCCATATTTCTAATAGTTGTGATATGCATCTATGTAGAATATATTGTTTAATTTTATATGTGTCATTACTATTTTGAAGGTTGATAAATAAATGTATTATGTTGGACACCATAATGTTAAGATAAATATCTATTGTAATTTATTTATTTGATAAAATTATTAATTCTTTAATAATATTAAATAAATAAATAAAAATATTAAGATATCTCTGATATTAATATTCATTAAATTATTATTTTATTCTTTATTAAAATTACATATTGTAATTAGAAAATTAGAAAATATTATAAATATTTTAAGTAAAAAGTAAATGTTTTATTATTATTATTATTTTAATTATATTAAAAATGTATTGTTTTAATAAAAAAATCTATAAGCAAAAACTATATTTTTTTATTAAATGAATTAAACAAAGGGGATAATATTTCCTTCTTAGAAAAGTAGTAAGAAAGATTAACTTACCTTTTTGTTGAATTTAGTAAGTTAAAGAAAAAAGAGCTAAGTGGACGTTTTATGGGAAAGACTTTCCTTGATTTTAGAAAAAAAAAAAATGCCCTCCTAAATTTAGTAAGAAGAAAGTCTTTAGAAAATTGTAAGGTAACAGGATTTAAAATAATGGAGAAGATCGATGAATTATTTATTATTGTTTTTAGAAGGAAGTAGTTTTTTTAAATGCTATACAAGAGTCATTACTAGCGTTAATGAAAAATGTGACCACAAATGATATATTATCCCAAAGTTTTTTAAGGTTCTGCTATTGGCTGAGTTTACGGTTGTAGGATTCATGAGGTGAGAGGATGTGCATCCCACTAGGAACTACTCTTCTTGAGATGGGCTTGGATGTGGTGCCAAGATAAATTAAATTCCATGATCGATGCCTGGATTTTTCTAATGTATTTTGTGTTGGCTGTAGTAGTAACTCTATTGTTTTTATCATGCACATCTCCACAATACACATAGCCCTACCATCCATAGTTGGATGGCGGAAGGAGAGTAACATATGTTTATTTAGAAACAACTTATTATCATATGTTTATTTAGAAACAACATATTATCCCTGAATTTTGTTGCATGCTTCCATTACTTTTCTGAAACAAAAGAAGCAGAGAAACAACATTTCCAAACATGCAAGAGTGGTAGTCCATCCTATTTCTGCCGTCTATTTTGGTAAAATGTCCCAACAAGATGCATAGGATAAGAATTCTTATGGTTCTACGAAAAGGTATTTTCTTGTTGTAGGACCTGGCGTGCTTGGTCAACTAGTAGCAGAAAAATGGCTATAGACTTGTCACTTTGTACTTAGAAGCACAAGAGATCTTGTTGGGCGGTTGTGAGAAAGGATATTAATGATAGTGGGTTCACATCCCTTACATGTTGGTGTCAGAAAATGATAAAAAGAGGGAATATGGCCTCTTCTGGAGTTTCACAGAAACATCTATCTGGACTGCCTCTTACCAAGCATGCACCCAGAAAAGAAAATAAATGGCAATAGGGTATTTGTAGAGGGGTTCTTCTGCACCGAAATCTCAGGCATGGAGATTGAGAGGCCATGTGACATGAGTTAAATTATAGGCAATGGAGAATGTGTAAACAAGCTCATCGGAGAATTATGTGGTGGGTGAATTTGGAATAAGAAAGTTGTGGTTTATTCAGCTAACTTTCCTAGTGCAGGACTATCAGGAATTTGGAGCCGGTGCATAAATTTATGGATGGAGAGTGGTTACAATGTTACAGAGCCGGTGAAACTTAATCTCCTCCAGATCTAGCAATAGAGGATGTGCATCAATTTCAACCAAACTATATAGAAGAGTGGACACTACACATAGTTAAAATATAAATGGGAAACTTGTGAAGAAATGCCAAAAGATGGTTTCTTTGATTGTTTTGGAAGCAAAAGGGAAAAATACATTTGGATTTTCTGCCACATCAAGAGATGCCTCTGTAATCATTGACAGGTTCAAATTACTTAACCTATCATATGGTGATTTGGTATCTGCTTCTTATTCCTGTATTTTCTTTCATCTTGAGGTTTATTTGCAATTGGGAGGTATGAATTTAACTTTCCATCCCATGTTGATTAACTCTATTTTATTTCATGAATGCATCCATAGTAGCATAAATTTAATTTATTATTGGTTATTTGATACAAATAAATCATTACTAGATCTTGAGAAATTAAATTAGTAGGTTGGCTTGGATTACTTGTAAATTTATGGAAAGAATATTAATTATTAGTTAATAATATTGGTTTACTCTTTCTTCGTGGCTCATACATTTCCTTTGTCGGTCATTACTATGATGTGACTACTCCTCTATTTATCTATTTGTCATATTGTTGAGGGAATTGTCTAGATGACCATGTATCTAACTTTTAACTGATGTTATATTATGCACCTAGTTTGGTAGTCTTGTATGTAGGCACAAGTAATTGGGGATGAGAGAAAAAAACATGGAGCATAAAGAGAGTCTTAGGTATATGAATTGCAAGTTATGTTTGTTGTTTGAACATTTTTATAAAGTTTATTGTACTAGGTAGGTGTGTTATCATGTTGGATTCTAGCTAAATGATTTATCAAGAGAAACCATACTATATTGCTTAGTATATGTAGCATGTCCTTGAATAGAAAAAATAAATTGTGATGTTATTTCCTATGTTTGAGTAGATTAAATAGGTTGTGTGACATCCTATCTAGTGTGTAAAAGTTAGGGCCTTACAATCATTGAGTACCTATTGGCTTTTAAGAAAAATCTGTTAGAAATAGAAGGGAGTATCCCTAAGGAACCGTATAGTAAACTGGAGATTAGAAAGGAGTTTGTAGAATCAAAAGATGATAACATAAGGAACAAAGCAATTGAGGACATGTTACCTATTGTCTCAATAAAAGAAAGGGATAGGATAATAAATAAATTGTAACCCCTATTGAGGACCAAGGCTAGATTGGTAAAAATCATCGCTGAGAAATATGATTAAGTAATTGAGGACACTCAAAAGGCACTAGATCAAATCCTTATGAGTGGTATGCCGATGAAGACCTAACCTCCCAAGGTCACCAAGCCTACACCTTTTGGATTGGGGGAAATTTCCAAGATTTCAGAAGTAAGAAAATAAGCAAGCAAGGCTAGCATGCCACCAGACTTCTTTTTCTCTGGTGTGATTATCATCCTTGACACTTCTCACGATGTAAATGATCCATTTTTGGACAATTTGGACAGTGTGATGGAAGTTGAAGTACAAGGATAGATGGACAAGGAAAAAAGAAAAGGATAAATAGGAAGAGAAGATACAAGAGAAGGAAATATAACAAGAAGAAAAGAAGGTGAAGGGACTAGAATAGAGAAAGTAGTTGACATTAGACTGGAGAAAAAAAAAGAATATGACACCTCTTCTACTCTATTGTTGTCAAGTATGGCCAAACTGGTGAGTGCTGATGTAGATAGCATGGATGAGTATGAGCTCATGAGGCTATCCTTTAGGGCCTTCACTAAGGCTAAGGAAAGGTTAGTACAAAAAGGAGAAAAAATAATAAAAGTGATGACTAGAGTTGTGGAGATAGTAAACAAATTACTTCCTACACCGATTATCTTTCAAAGAAAGGATAAAGCTGAGAACCTAGGTATGACATTGGATAGCTTTGATAGTCACTTTGAGTCACTGCTAAAGACTGCAGAAGATAAGGCAAAGAAGAGGTTCTTGGAGAAAAAATTGAGAGAAGTTTGTCAGTCCATCTCATGGGACTTAGACATTCTCAAAGCTAATAATCTTAAGGCTAAGAGCTGTGTAGCACAAGGTAGAAAGATTTATAGTTACTGCATAAGCCCTTCCAAACATATGAAAAATATTGAAGACATTATAGCCAAGGATAGGGTTACCCTTGATATTCTGATGGACAATTGTGAAACATCTTCACTGACTGTGATTGAAATGGATAAAAAAACATCCAAGATGCTGGATAGAATTAGTGCTTTGGAAACAGTGAAAGAGAGAGTGGTAGAAAGATTTGGCTTGTTCAAAAGCCTAATAATTCCTAAACTTTCAATGCTTGAAACTCATCTAATAGAGATGGAAAAGGTAGAAGGATCAATGTCTACAACTATACCTACTGAGCTTAAGAAAACATAGAAAACATCATATGCACTGAATGAATTGATCCATGTCAATGAGATTTTGATCAAATCATGGGCTAAGGAAGTTAAGATGTTGGAAAACTCTTTCCAAGATATCTTAAATCTGGTGAGTAAGCACTAAACCTTTTTGTGCTTAGAATTTTAGAAGTTTTGTAAGTACCTTTGCCATTGATGTCAAAGGGAGAGGAAGAGAAGAGAAAAGTGAAGAGAGAAAGAGTAGAGAAGAGAGGAAGAGAAGAGTAACATAAAAGAAGAGAAAACAAAGAGAAAAAGAGAAAAAGAACAAAAAAAGATATGTATATAAGTAGAACAGAGATAGTGCTTAAACACTTGGTCATTTTTCGCTAAGTGTTGCATCAATGCCAAAGGGAGAGATTTTTGGCAAGTGATGTTTTGGGGAACTAGGGATCACTTAAGGGTTTTCATTTATGGAAACACTTATGCTGGAGTGATCGCATGCAGAGAGTTTTGGTACTGGAGTCACAGTCATTAAAATGACTAAGTACAGAATCAGGGTAACAGTGTATTGTGGTGTAGTTTTGGTTAGCAAGGATAGTGTATGATGTATTGTGACTTGTGAAGTTAGTAGAAGGTATTTTGGGATATTTAGGACTTTCAGTTAAGGTCTAATGTGTTTTTGTGATAATATTAGTGAGATACAATGATCTGAAGGTATGTGAAGATAGAGAGTCAGTGTGATAGGGCACACAAACAAATGCAATGATTGAGAGAAGGATACTGGATATGGTAATGTGCTAAGTCAAATGGATGAAGTATATTGCTGATACTTTGGTAATATAAGATCATTGAACCTATGTTTATCATTTACATAATTTATTATTATGTTTTGTATGGTATTTGTGAAGCCGACTAGATGGTAGATTTTGTATAAGTATAGAGAGTTTTATGGAAGTGATAAGAAGTAATTGTAGAGAATATGATGATGATGATGGGATAATGAAAATTTAAGAGAAAAGATAAAATGTGAGATCAATATTTGACATAGCTACAAGTGGAACTATCTAAGAAAAGAAAGTTCTTGTATTGTTCATTTTTTAGAACTCTTTTGAGATAGTATTTTGATTGTAAGAGTTGTATGCTCACCACCTTTAATTAGGTGTTTGTATCGCCTAACATGGTTTTGTATTCCTCTAACAAGGAAATTTACAATGTAATAATCAGCTCCTAACAGGGCTAGATCTCCTAACAAGGATATAATATTTTAGTGCATTGTTATGGTTACCATCTCCAGTGTGGCTTTCCCTTGGCTAGGGTTTCCTTGAGAAACAATCATGGTGTCATGAGTTATGTGTTGTGCTCTTATGTTATTTTCATTTCAGCATTGTTATGGTTTATTTATAATTGGTTGAAGTATAAATCAAAGTGTAGTAATAGCAGTTCACCCCCCTCTTAGTAATACCTAATCCTAACAAATCCTAGGTTTTTTCTCGAATAGTCTCCACACCTTTTAATTGCTCAAATTTTGTTCCATACTTCCATCCATGATTCCACACAATCTAAGGATTTGATCATTCTAAAAAAAAAAATCAAATATTTTTGGTTCTTTCTTGAGAGTTTTTTTTAACCCCAACTCCAAATCACTCATTCTTGGCCAGAGTTCTACTAGCCTTCACCAATGAGTTTTTCAAGATTAACTCTTTAACTTTCCAAAAAACTTGCCAAAAAAATTATGGTTTTAGATACCTTTTGGGATTTTTAAAACATATATCAATCTTGGGTATAGGTCATTTGATACATCCCTTCCAAATTTTGACAGATCTTGTTGCTCCTCCAGGCCTAAATGGAAACTTTTACAAAGAAACACCTAAAAGAATGCCTTCCCAAGAACCAAGACCATGAAAAATTCTTTAGGTATGATCTAAAACAAAGTATTTTCAAATTTATTTTGGGTTTCCACCTTTTTGAACCCACCATGCATTAAACCCTCCATTTAAGGGTCACTAAACTAGGCTTTCTTGTTTTCAACCATGCTATCACTTCCAAGAAATTGCAAGAGTTGTTTCATCTTGGATTGGATGTGATAATAAGGATTGAAACATAAAAAGAAACCCTCATGTGGATAGAACATTCACTATTGTTCTCATGGCACAATTTTTGTTCTTGTCGAAAGCAAAATCTTATTGTTTTGGGTGAATAACAATCTTATAGCCCATTACCTGCATAAAGATTATTGAAAGACATTCCATAAAGAAAATTAATATTCAATACATGAAGTACAATGAAAAATTAGGGTGTTAGAACCCTCTATACTCTCTTTGTCAGAGAATTTTGTCTATTAAATCTCACTATCATGGCACATTCGACCTTAACACAACATGCAAGTTTAAAGACTGATCCAAAGCAATGTAAAACAATGAAAATAACATTTCTCACACATGCAAGAGAGTTCATACTCGAAAGATCCATGAAAATAGAAAATATGTATTCAGAGTTTGGTCAATATTGACAAGAACTGTATGTAGTGTGTACAATAGTGAATGCTCTCTCAACATTATGTCCTCTCTCTATCACGCATAATGACTCTTCAATACCTAAAATAAACTTCCTAAACTTTCTCCAACTAATTAAGAACTAATGGATCTCCTAACACAACTAATTGACCAAGTTATTGGGTTTCCCTCCATATTTCATTTGACCATTAGGATTCAAATGTTTAAATTTTTAAATCTTATAAAAAAGACTCCTAAAAAATTTAATCTTTTGATTGTGTCATTTTAGGACTTAAACACTATTTATAACCTCCTAGACTCACTAAAGACTTCATCTTACTCCTTCAAACCTTTACATTAGTACTTATTGGAACTTTTTTCACAACATTAACCAGAAACTTGTAGTTCTTTTTATCATCTCAAAGAGATCTTGGATATCCTTGTTGTCATCTCCTTCATGGTAAACTAGGTGACCCTTCTCTGTCTTCTTGAGGTGACCTGTACCAAAAAGGTAATGCCTAATGTTCAAGTCAATCATGGTAATTCAATTCCTAATCAATTAGAAGAACTTTTAAATAATTTTGATACACATTTTGAGTCTTTACAGAAGGTTGTAGAAGATTAAGTTTAGAAAGAGTTTTTTACAAAAATATTTCATCATTTATGTTCATTAATTGCACAAGACATAAATTATTTAGATGATGGAATAAATCAATTGAAGGAATCTATTAAGGAAGGGAGTAATGTAATATAAATGTTTATTAATCCATCCTCACATGTTGTTGATATTGGTAAAATCATTAAGGAAACCTAGGAAGTGCTAGAAGATAGAGAAAAGGTTGTTGGTTCATGAAAGGCAATTGCTTTTGGTCACATAAAGGAGATAGTAAAAATAAATGATAAAATCCAAAGTCTAGAAGTTAAGAGGTAGAGAATGAATCAAGGAAGGATTTCTAACTTGAGGAACCTTATAGTTCCTAAGATAGATATTTTGTAGAGGAACCTAGAGGACATAGAAAAGAAAACTAAAGCACCTTACCCACTATATATTGTTCATGTTGAGGAATCAACTTATTTAACATGTGGATAGATTCATATTTTGGATATGATGAGAAAGAATTGGAATGTATATTGGACAACTTTGAAGGACAATTTCTCATATGTATCTATCTTTTTGTGCGTATGCTACTATCACTTGTATATATTCATGTGGACAATATAGGATTTTGGTAGAGTTTTTTTAATTTTGGCCCTACCTTTACCATAGATGTCAAAGGGGGAGATATAAGTGAAAAATTATGCTTAGGATAGATGCTTACCTTAGGCGGATTTAAATTTTTGGAGATATTTTGAGACTTGTTATTTTGGGATGGACATTCAACTATTTTTCACTAAGTGTTTCCATCAATGTCAAAGGAGGATAATTTTTTCCATTGATGGAAACTATAATCACTACTCTTGGAATTATTTTAGTTTTTTAAGTTTAGCAAAGGTTTGGTTATAAGAAAATGATTAAGTACCATTGGAAGAGTTGTATACAGTCAGATAGAAAAACTTTGGAGGGATAGATGATAGAGAGTTAGAGGCTGTAATTTTAGAGAATGATATTTGGCATCCTATTATGCCTAATCTGATCTTTGTAGATTCTAAAGTTTTGGTATGGATGAGATATTCATTATTTGATATCTATTTGACAATATTTTGGGCTACAATAGAGAAGTTTGGTAACATTTTCCGTTATACTTGTTTAATCAATTTATGTAGTTTTGGTTTAATGATTGATTAAGCTAGAGATGACATTCGAGGATATTACATTTTCTTAGAAAGATTTCAATTGATGATTTGATAGAGAATTTTTGTGAAGGTTGTACATGTTTCATTGTTTTATTTTGGGTCGACAGAGCTATGATTTTGAGTCTATGATCTCATATAAAAGGTCAATTTTTTGGATGTGATTAAAAGAAAAATTAGAAGATATAGATAGAACGATCGAATAATGATGTCTTGTGTTGAATAATGATGCTAAAATTGATCAGAACTATATTGTCATAGCTGATGCTATTTGTTAGTTTAGTTCTTGGGACTATCTGTCATATTTGAATATTGTAATTAAAGATAGATCAGTGAACCCAAATAAGGGTCATATCTTTGTTTTTTATTGAGCAGTGTGATCTAGGTTGTAAGCCTAAATTCATGTGAATTCTATCTTATGTAATATTACCTTTAACATGGTACTTATTATTGTAGAAACACTTGATATATTTATGGGTATCATCTCCACCTAGGTTTTTCCCTTAAAAGGGTTTTCCTAGAAAACATATCATGGTGTTATAATGTTATGTGTGCTCATTCTATTTTGTTTTCTTTTAGTTATCTATGATTTAAATTTTTGGTATTGGGTCTACAAATATAATAATAATATTGCACCAATTTACCCCCTCTCTCGGTGCTACCTAGTCCTAATAGGAGGAGATTTGGACTTTTGGAGGAAATATGTGTCATGTGAAGGAATTTCAGTTGTGATTGTTTCCACATCACTCAAGGAGGTGATAGACACCCTCAAAGGAGATGTGGAATTTTAGAGGAAAGGTGTCTTATGTGAAGAACTAGAGGATGCATTAGATACACTTAGAGGAGATATGAAATTTTAGAGGAAATGTGTATCATTGAGTAGGGAAGGTGGGAACACTCATGTTGTGTAGATGGTTTTATGTTTTGCAGTTAGGAGATCCATTTATGTAGCTAGTTTAGTGTCTCTTAGCTAATAAAAGAAGTCAAGAGATCCATTGTTGTGTTCAATTTGGTTTTTATTTAGCAAGAGAGGATGGTTGGTGAAGGCACTTCATCAAAGTATCCAAAGGGATAAGTTTAAAACCCTTACAACTTCCACTCTTGTGTCGTTTAACTTTTCTAAGGGGGGAATGTTGGTGTATTACATTAATAATTAGGTTTAGTTTTTTATTTTTTATTTATACTAATAAAACCAAGACTTAGTTATTGTGGTTATGTAACTAACTTCTTCTTGTATTGCCTATTTTGAGGCAGCATACGAAATAATAAATCAATCAAAACATTTTAAGCTTGATCACTTACTATCAAATGTTCATTGTCCATCTGCTCTATCTCTAATAGTAAGTTGAGAAAAGATGACGACTTGCCTAAGGAAAATAGAACCAAATGCAAATCTATGATACATAGATTTTTTATATTTGACTCAGATAAGATCTAATATCATGAGTGTAGTTTTCATTGTTGCTAGATTTTATGAAGATCCTAAAAAATGTCATGTTGTATCTCTCAACAAAAAAAATAGATACTGGAAATGGACATTTGATTATGGTCCATGGTATCCTATAGATGATAATTTTAATTTGAGTGCCTTTATTGATATTGATTGAGAAGGGAATGTGGATGATAGGAAGAGTTCTAGTGGTGGTGGTATATTTTTCTTAGGAAAAAGATTAGTTTCATGGTTCAAAAAAAAGTAGAATTCTAATTCTTAATCTACTATAGAGGAAAAATATGTTGTTGTTGCAATAAATTATAGTTATGTGCTATGGATGAAGAAGATGTTGAAGAATACCAAAGTTGTATATGATATACATATTCTTATCTACTATGATAATTTTAGTGTAATTAACATTTCTAAGAATCTAGCATTGAATTCAAAGACTAAACATATATCAATCAAGTTTCCCTTTTTGAGAGAAAATGTTAATGAGAAGGAAGTTAGATTGGAGTATGTGTCTACTCAGGAATATATTATAGATATTTTCATGAAGCCTTTTCCTAAGGAAACTTTTTAATATTTCAGAGGCAGGCAAGGCGTAATTTACCCTCCTGATTAGAACTAAGGTGCATTGGTATGCATCAGTCTAGTGAATTTATAGACATGTCTTGTGGTCTGGATTAATGATTGGGGAGTCAAATGTTCAGTTTTGAGGAGAGATTTGATATTTTTAAAATATTTTATTTTCCATTTATGTCGAAAGGGGAGAGAGATTCATGTGAAAAAATAGTAAAGTATTAGGAGAGAGAGAGTCATGAAGAGTTGTGTACAAAATCTTAGGGGAAGATTGTTGATTTCTTAGTCATTGATTATTTTTCACATCATTTGTTTCAATCAATGCCAAAGAGGGATATTTTTGGAATAATATGAAAATATGTCCTTAAGAGATGTATTGTCATATATTTGAGAGGTTTTGTCATTGTTGTCAACATATTTCTCTATTTGTGAAAGTGTTGCAATGAAGTTCAATGAGCTCATTTGTTCATTATATTGAAGATCACAATTTTTTTATGTATGAATTTGTTTGTGTATTTAATGTAGTTTATATAGTTCAACATGGAATGGTTTGAATAAATATTTGAGTGAGCTATGTGTATGTTTGTTGTGACTAGTTTTCAGATGTTAAGAGATGACATAGTGACAATATGTTTATATGCATTAGTAATCATTATAATATCTTGTTTTCCACATCTAGTAACATGCTTGGGATATTTATGTATGTCCTTAATTAAAGTGGTTCATGATTTGGAGGACCACAAGCTTTTTGAAGGTTGACAATTGTTCCTATTGGTATTCATAATTTTTGGTATGATGTTGTTGATGATTCCTAAATTTATGCTGACACAGATTTATTTATGGTAATCTATGATGCTTTTGAATATTTGTAGATCATGATCTTTTTTTTTTTTGGTCCACATTGGTCATTGTACCTACAATTGGTGATTTATGTTGGAAATTTTATGTTCTTGGCTGAGCTAATGATTGTAGCATGTTGTGGATGATCAAGATGTGATTCTTGGAGGTGTATCATGTTAGAGGATGGGTATTTTTGTCCTTACTATGGCTCAGATGACATTTATTGGTCTACATTTAATATTTTAATTAAGAGTGATCATATTCTATAATTAGGTGGTGAGTGTTTTGATGACCTTATTTATCTTTTCAATGTTGTTGAATTATATAAAAAAATATAATGATCTAGTATTCATGTGCAATGTATAAAGTAGTGGATGTGAAAGTGAGATGAAGGTATACATATGTGTTAAGGAACTGATAAAGTGTTGAAAGTAAAGTTGCATTTGTGCTTCAATGGAACTGATCAAGACATGATGAAGATGTTATTATACAATTCATGGTCTCTGGATGTAATCCTAAATTCTTGTAAGGTAGTGATTATTCATTGCGAAGTAAGTCTTTCTCTTTTGAGTAGTGAGATCTAGGTAGTGTGTTTGAATGCATGTGCATTCCTATTGTAATAATCCTAAAAGGATATAATACTTTTGATAGAGTATACATATTTGATGGGTTCATCCCCAACATGGTTTTTCCCTTGACCAAGTTCGATGAGAAAATCTTGGTTTTATGTATTTTTGATATGTTGTGGATTAGTGGTTGCATAGTTAACTACCCAATTTGAGATTAAGGTTTATGTTTTGCAAGTTTGTGTGACAACTCATTCACCCCCCCTCCCCCCCGCCCCCCTTGTACTTGTTTTCTATAATATTTCCATCACATGGTATTGATGAATATTTGATTCTAAAGAATTAAAAATATTTAAAAATTTCTAAGGTCCTTGGGGCTTATTTCCCTTTTTTATTTCTTTTATTTTTTTATATCTAGTACTTCATGAGAATATGGTTACTTTTGACTAGATGGTTCTTCTGTAAAGGATTTTAGGTCCCTTCAAAATTTATTTTTATCTAATAAAAAACCATTTTTAAATAAGAAACTTTTAAAAAATTATCATCTTCCTTATATAAAACCCACTCTCATACTATTTTTTTTATTTCTAACCTTAAGGAGACAAATAAACTCATCTTGCTAAAAAACTAATTGTTGGCTTCTCTTCATGGCCACAAAAACTATCTTGGGACCAATATTAGTTTTAAAAGACTCCTAAATTTTTGATAAAAAACCAAAGCATAAAAATAAGAAGCTAAAATATCACAAATAAGGGGGAAACAATGATTTCAAAGCTATAACTTTTTTTCTACAAAATTTTAACAATAA
Organism: Chamaecyparis obtusa; assembly: GCA_027943335.1. Taxonomy (NCBI): domain Eukaryota; kingdom Viridiplantae; phylum Streptophyta; class Pinopsida; order Cupressales; family Cupressaceae; genus Chamaecyparis; species Chamaecyparis obtusa. The sequence continues at coordinate 91,446 of BSBK01012079.1, forward strand.
AGGTTTTTAGTGTTTTATTAAATCCCCAAATTACTAACAAAGTGTTTTTTATATTTTTCATGCAGTGATAAAATGTTTCTATAATTGGATTACTAGAGCTATGTTAGATAGTCATCACCAAGCTTAAATTAGTTTATTTTTCCTTTTTATATAACTTTTACACATGGTGTTAAAATTGGTCATATGGGATATCATGGAAGGGCATTTCTAATACATTTCCATTAGTGATGGTCTCATATTCATATTGTATTCTAACATTTTCATACACTCAATTAAATTTAGATCTATGGTTTCACTATCAATTCTCACCTCTTTCCACTAGGATTGATAATTTCTAGATAGTTATTGTATCATTAAAAAGGTTATAAGATCTTTGCATACATTTTTTGTACATTTTTCCTGAGAAATTTTATTGATATTATATTTTTTTTATCACATATTGATTAATTAGTAAATTTTTTTGCAACCTCGAAAGGATTTATTTATATGTTATATAGGGTATTAGATTTGTACCACTTTGGATATTATGTTGAGTGAATCATTTATAACGCTTGTCGATATAAATATTGTGAATGCAATAAACTTGGGAGTGAACAACATCCTAATGTCACATAAAACTATCTAACTCTTGGCTAAGAGTGCATTTGATTTATCATATGATACTACTTAAAAATCTCAAAGTTTTCTTTCTATACCTACTTAGATAGTTGGTGTACCTTCATTTATCAAGACTCTTAGTATTGTTGAGTAGGCTAATAAACCTCTTGTTAGTGATTTATTGAGTCCTACTAGTCAGTCATAGTAACATGTATTTAATCATCTTTTGTATTAGGAATCTTAGTTCATAAATATTTATTCAATTTGTTTTCATTCGAATATTATTTCTTTTAAAGATTATCTTGGTGACATTGATGAAATTTTTGTTGAGAACCATATCATTTTTTTATTAAGTATGTTTGATGCTCATGGAGATAGTTATACATTAATTTTTATAGAGTCTTTGATTGTCATCTTGTACATTGATTGAGCATGTGGTTGATTAGTTTCTAGCACCATCACCCTTCATGGACATAGTGACATTGGATTATGTTATAGATGCACACAATATTTGGATTTTGATTCATATTTCTCCTAGTTTATGGGACTTAATTTTCATGTCTAGTGGATTTATTTTCCCCTAAAGGGAGAAACATTCTTTTTGGGCAATAAATAATGTTCTATCTTTTGGAATTCAACATTAATAGAAAAACTAATTCTTCATTAGGGGGGTTTGATATCCTCACTTCAACTCTCTTATGGGGTTAATATTCATTTTAATACTATGAAAAAATAAACCCATTGGGGTCACACTGAGTCCTTCTTTCCTGATTTGACTATTAGCTAATCTATTTTGGAAAGGGTTATTTTTCAAAAAAAATACTCCTTTTCTATAGTTGTAAGTGTTGCATTGGTTTGTACATGGATACCTACTCATACCCTTTTGTCATGACCCATCCATTCATGCATCTAGAATTGCATTCATTATTAGGAATTAAAAATCTCTCTCAATGTTAATCTTAAGGAGGTGTTGGAGTAATTAGGGAATTGTCAAATTAGTTATATAACTAGGTCATTAAAATACATTATTCAGTTTAGCTAAATTAAGGTACATTTTCTCTAAAATATTAGATTGAAATTTATTTAGCTGATGTTGTCACATTAATTATGATGTAGATACTTATCAAGATTTACTTTAATCATTTTCTAGAGATTGTGGCTAGGGTTTATTTTCAACTTTATTTGCATTAATAGTATTTATAACACTTTATCTAATTTATATATAGGTTAATTTAGATATTATTAATTATAGCTTCTTCTCTTTAGATGTGATAGATATTTTTATTGCAAATGATTCATGGGGGTGTGGGACTAAACAAATAACTCCAATAGTGGTAACCATTATCTAGAAATCTTTTTTAACATATTGTCTTATTTATATTTAATAAGATCATACTCTTATTTCTATTTCATATGTATTATCCATTACTATATCTTGGGTATTTATGGAGGTTAAAAAATAAAAATATACTTTTGAATATAATACACTTGTATACAACCAACCGCAACATGTTTAGTTAGTTTTATATTATTAGGTTTTAGAAAAATAATGTTTGGTAAAGGTTCTTGAGACTCAAGTATTATTTGGTAATATCTTCCATTTAATTTTTATTTTATCATTTAAATTTATTTAATCCACATATTTTTCATTAATTATAAACTATTAGATTTTTCTTGTTGTTTCTTTCTTATTTTTGTGAACTTTATGTTCTATATTAGCTATCTTGTTGTCTTATCATAGACAATTTTTATTTTTTAATCATATAGGCTGACTTTGTGTTGCATTTCCATTTGCACACTATGAAACATTTGAGAAATTTTTTTAACAAAAACTAAATTCAAAAAGCTCTATGTTTTATACTTTTTCTGTTGAAGTCACAAGAATTTAGCTAGGTCATGTAGTCATTGAAAACTATATTAAGAAAACTGGTTACATAGATCTCAAGGACATCATTACGTTTTAATCTAAGTGTCGAGTTGTCTTGAACTCTCGAAGGATAGATTATCCTTTGTGATAGTTAAATTTCTATTCTAGACAAATAATATCAATGGATTAAAGTACTAATTATTTTTAAATAAGAAACTTAGTGTATATCCTATATCCATTCTATAGAACCTATGCCCATAATCTTTCCTATTAATATTAAAATCCTCTCTTTCCACCAAAGAGAAAATCCCCTACTTTAACTTCAAAATTCCATATAATTTAACAATAATATAACATCTATTATCAAATAGATAAGATGGTTAAATAAAACTTCTAAACCTAGTTTGTAACAATGCTTTAGATAATATTGACTAGATTTAGTAGATTAGAGAAAAATGAGAAAAATAATCTCATAAAATAAGTAGTCACTTATTAATTGCTAAAGTGTTATCATGCTAAAAAATAATAGTAAAATTAAATTAATTAGTGTTTTTTCAAATAAATATTTTAATATTTTTTATTTAATTAAGTGGCGAAGGGTCTCAATCCATTATAGACAAATAACCCAACTACAACCAAATAAATAGGTGTAGGAAATAAAATAATAGAGCACCAAGTACAAATGTGGTTGGACTAGGTTGACAAGAACTAAAAATTAAACAAAAAAGAACAATATAAAGAAGAATAACATTGGAACCAATTTAAGTTGGCCCCAATAGGACAATCATGACTTTTGCAATGAAAGATGATAGTTTTTAATTCTAAAAACAACTGTCTAGGAAGTGATATTTATCTTGAGAAGGGAAAGGGGCATATTTTCCTCTAAGCCATCAAAGGAAGAATCTAAAAAGAAAATTCTCTTTCCCAAGATGTAAAATATACTCTATAGAGAGGGAATCTTGGACTATGGATGGGATATGCTCATATAAGAACTAGAAATCTTACCTAGATTAATAGAAGTAGTAGAATAGGTAGGGGCCTCTACATTTGAACAACACACATAGAAGTTTTGGTAGCCAATACCAAATTAATGAAAACTAATGAGTCAAGGAAAAAAATCAACCAAAGAGGTTAGTAGGGCAAGATCTAGAATTGATTTGGGGTGATTCACCAAAGAAGTAGCCAAAGAGGAGTGAGAATTAGCACATGAAATAGGGACAAATATTAGGAAAGGAGGCGGTGATTCCTCTAAAGATTTAAAGGGAGAGTTTGAGTTTGCAGGAAAGACTATTAGAGGGAATTTTTTAGAATCTATCCACCAAGTGAGGGAGGGGTGAAGTTAAGAACTATGAGAACAAGAAGAGGCCAATTGACCAGCTTTAAAATAATGTATGCACCTAAATGGGATCCCTTCATAGTCCAAGATCTCTTTCAAGAGATTATCACCCAATTGGAGAGAGATCATAGTGGATAAAGGCTTACAAAGGTCAATATCATAAATGTACTAGTAAAAGAGTTGTAGGAGAAGAGACTAGTATTTGTATAGATGATAATAAAATATCCTAATTTATATCCTATATATTCATATGTGGCATTACACCCAAAATGGAGGAGAAGATGAGTTGTTAGGAAAAAGGTGGTACATAATGCAATAAGGTTCACAAAAGGATTAAATGAGGGTGTATGAGGATGAAGATATTGGGCATTTCAATCACACCACCACACCCCAAAACATAGAATAGCATCTATGTCATTTATAAAGTCAAAATAGGTCACAAAAAATCATTGGAGTAGTGATCAATTTCAACCCTAATAGGAACAAGTAGGTTTCAATAGTTGGAAATCCAAGTAGTTGAATCTTGAAAGAAAGGCATACTTTTGAAAGTAGTTGGTGTAGTCCTACACCTCCTTATTCAACACAATATCTAGAAAAGAGAAAGCGCGTGGGAAAATTTTTAAATCCCTAGCTCAAGTATCCTAATATAGGAGATTTGGGTAGATTGACAATCAAAATCAATAGAAAACAATTTCAAATGATTAGTCATAATTTTTTTGACATCTCATAGGGCCAACAAACACAATGTGAACATCCATCGACAAAAAAATATTTTGTAGTTGTGACTTCCCTGGACAATATGTATGAAAAATATAAAAGCCCAAACATGCATGCAATTACTTGATAGAATGCCTAAATAAGATTGAACAACATCAAATGTAATAATAGGAGGTGTTGAAGTTGATTGTAAATATGGATTGGCACATGTAAAGAAAAATCCCACAACCTTTACTAGCACTTTGCATTAATTTGAGTATAGCTCACATTGTCTTTGGAATCATGAAGAAACAAAAATGGTGAGAGAAAATGTGAAGCTAGAGACAAAAGAGGTAAAATATTAAAATATATAATTTGAGTTGCATTAAAATACACTGAGGACTTTGATAGGACAAGTCTGCATGCATATTAAATAAAAAATTTGTGTTCTGGTTGCCTACATATGAAGAGATTATAAAATGTTTCCTTTTTCCTATCAAGTTGAAAACTATCAGGCTAGCATTCACATTATAATACAAGTCTTTTATTTTATGGAGGTGAAGTGAAGAGATGAGGGGAAGAAATAAAGTTCACATCTAAGATTAAGAAAGGGGAATGGAGAAAACAAAAATGGATCAAAGGTAATGTTGAATGAAGGAACAGTTTGTAAAATGTAATATAAGAGTTATGGAAGGCTCCATGCAAGAGTGTATAATGTGGGATGCATAGTAGAGAAAATAATTGATTTATAGATTGTGTGAGGTTGTGCATATTTAATTAAAGTGAATCCCTAGAGAGAGGTCTAAAGAGTGGCATGTGCATTGAGAGTGACTGAGAGGGCTAAGTTTTGTAATAAATTTAAAGTATTCTTTTTTGATGATATATAAATGTGTTTATCTTTTATGTTGCAATCAGGCATTGGTATTAAGTAGAGAGTCTTTGTAATAGAGCTTTGTGTTATGATATTTGTGTTTGTGGTCGGAGAGGAGTATCTTGTTTGTGTCATATTCTTGGACAATTTGTAGAGAAAATTGGAAAATAAATGAACTTGAGTGAGAAATTATTGAAGCTATAGCCTTGGAGATGGCCTGAAGAGATTTTTGTGTTTGACACAACAAAGCATGAAATGTTTTTTTGCAAGGGGTGATGTGGGGTTGAAAATATCCATAACCAAGTTGTGACCGTGAGAGTTAGAGCTAGATGGTCTACAATAAAGGAGTTTTTGCATGCAATTTCCAATGGTAGGATACCAAAATTTGAAAATGAAGGAGTGAGAGCATGGACTCCATTAGAAAGTTTAAGAGCACATATCTCAATGTTTCTTAAATTGAAGGATAAAGATAGTTTTCTTTGACATATAGTATGTTGTGTGTTGGTGCTATTCTTAGGTTAGTATGATATTAGTGAACTAGACCACAAATGTTTCAATTTTGAAAGGCCTTTCAAATATATTTCAATTTAGTATATTGAACGATAAAATTTACTGTTATTTGGAGTATATAATATAAGATTTAAATCACATATTTTTTATTTGAGTTTTAATTATTGTTATATTATTTTTTTAAAGTTTTGTTATGTAATATAACTTTAAATTGATATATTTTTGTTAAGGAAAAAAAATTGTGAAATATCGTTCTTTCCATAATTTATAATAATTTTGAAATGATTATTTTAAATTTAAAATATAGAGTTTGAAATTTTGATATTGATATTTCAAATTATATATAATGATCCTTCATACGTTAATTATATTAAAAATAACCGAAAGTTTGATTCTTTCTATATCTTTTCGAATGCAACGAAATATGCTCGGTGACGTTGTAATAGACATATTAATACTCATATATAACATCAGCCATAGCATGCAACTTTTTCTACGTCAGGCTTGCACACTGTTGACATGTGAAATGTTTCACTGTGCTACCTAAATTAGTTAGGAGACCATCCAAATGTATGATAATCATTCCTGCACAAGTGTGCGAATTTGTCTTCTTATTCGAGTACACTGCTTATATGTATTTATTTTAAATCTTGATGTTTTGTGCTGGCAGGTAAGCCAATTGATATCTTTGTTTTCTACGTCGATGACATCTTAGTTTAGGTTTTCTAACTTGAATGGAACGATATACCCACCTAAAATATGACTCAGATATTGTAATCAATAAAGCAAATCATTCAACAAACACATTCCTACCAAGCCATATTTTAGTTTTATATATCTTTGAGGCTCGAAGAATCCGGTCTTTATATTGTTTTATTATTGCAGAACTTTGAAGGGATAGAGAGCATTCAATAGAGTTGTTAGAACTCGAGAACTAACCTTGACAACGCAGAGAAACTAATAAAATCGACCACCGAAAATACTCAGTCTTAGATTGTGCTTTCCAGTATTATAATAAACGGAGAGACGGGAAAGAGCGATGATAACAACGTTGTAACAAGAAATTGAATATAGACAAATTGTTTATAAAAGTAATACTTATAGACATTGTAAAATGAAATTAGGGAAAAAAAACAAGTATTTTTAGAATCGAAAGAACGATAGGCCCGTGAAATCAGAAAACAATAGATTTCCATCACTTTTATGTAACATAGTTGCCTTTTTAGGTGGTTCAAAGAAAACTCCCAAGAAGTGACTATCCACTCTTGAAAATGTATTAATGTATAAGTAAAACTGTATGAGATAGAATACTCCAATGTAGAAGCATATGAACATAATTAGTTAGAGTGTATGAATATAAGTAATAAGAGCTCTGCTAGAGCTATAGTCCTTGTTTCGACCAGGTAGAAAGGAGCAGAGCATTGGAATAAATGATTATTTTGTTCTTGTAATCGAGAAGTATAAAATTGCAAGTAAAACAAGACAAAGTAGTTGCATAAACAATTGTTTTTTCTTTGGTAATTTACCGATTATAAAAGGCAGAGTACAAAAGTAATTGTTGAATACAAAATAAAAACCGTGTTTTATATGTTTTTAGTTTTCGTTTTCAAATGTGAATTTTTCTCTTCAATTGGTTCATCAAAATAGCTATTCTGATCATGTAAAATGTATGTAGCAAAAACTATTAGTTGTTTATAAATAAACAATTGAAACAAATTAGATCGATCGAAGGTTAGAAGATAATAAAGCAAACCATAAATTTTGTTTGCCTCAAAACAAAATATTAAAGCTAAAACTGTCATTTGAGCAAAAATGGTTTTGGTAAAATCTGGCTAATAGTTGGAATCGAATAAAGTGCAAAATGTACTCCATAACTAAAGTTTTATATATATGAGTTAGCACAACCAACTCAAATCTGTTTTCCTATTTATGAGCTTTCAAGCAAAAGAACATGGAATATAAACAAGAAAGGGAACAATTTTACCTATAAGAGAATGTTGGTGAGCAAAACCTTTGCATATGTCGAAAATTTTGCATTCTCTTTTGTGTAATTTTTCCCTAAACACTCTACAATTGACATTGAATAAAAAATGTAGTCATGTTGTTTAGTGAAAATACATGTATTTGCATATTAAATAACAAGACAATATTATTGTTCAAAGCATTACATTTGTAGTTGGTAGTACAATAGCAATGATAGAGTTATTCATTGCAATTGTGAAATTCAGTCATATTTAGAATTTATGCAAAGCATATACAAGTGCATACATATCCTTGTAGTTATAAAATAATACATTCATAAGCTCTAGAAACTTCTGATGTAAAAGCATTGTATGCAAATTACAATTAGCTGTATTATCAATAGTATCAATGATGCATTACAAATATGGTTGATATATAGAAGTTGTTGTGGTTGCACATGTTGTGCAATAACCAATGCTATTAGTAGTGGTGTTGGTCAAAGATACTATGTTCTAGCACTTCACACATAGGGGTTGATGTGGTGGAAAGTGGGTATTTTTGGCTTTCAACAAACAAGTGACTTGCAAGCGAGCTGAAAATAAAATAAAATGTTAAAGTATGCTGGGATATACAAGGAAAAAAAAGTAGGATGTGTGCAATATGTGATTTTGTTTTTAATTTTTATGTGTATATTAGAGACAACAAGTTTTTGAAGAATTCTTTTAGAATAATCATCATTGAACTTGTCAATGTCTGTTCTTAAATTTGATTTTATTGTGTTCATTCCTCTTGGCCCACTATGGGAAACATTTTTTAATAAGAGAAAAGGTGTGTTTGTTGAAGCAAAGATCTGCTCAAGTCTTGCCTATGCATTACCATGTGTGTCTGAGACTATAACTCGCAAAAAAAAAGTACAAGCTAATTGTCTTTGAGCATGAAAATTTCAATGCATTAAGCATGACACAAGATTTTTTAATTACATGTACTACTTAGAGTGACCATGTCAGAGAGTGACTCCCCATCTTTTACATGTAGTTGAAACTAGGTTGGACTTTCACTATCTCTTGCTACAAGAATGCCTACTTTACCAACAAAATATGTATTCGTTGAATTGACTAATTGAGATATTGTTGCATTTGGTATAAGTATTCATTATTTTTAAACATTGGCAATACTTTTGATTTTGGTTTTTGGCATGAACTTGAGACAATAATCAGCATCCCCATGTTCATATTGAGTTTTTTAATTTTATAATGAAGTTAGTTATATAAATGCCTTCTTCAAGCACTATTTTGGGTAGCATTATCTCAGTTAGTCTATTGTTTAAGTTTATTGTTATGTTTATTTAACCAATGTTGTCAAAAAGGTGAATGTCAAAGATTGGTTCTTTTTGTTGACTTATCAGATTTTTCCCATAGGCAGGGCCATAGATGGCTAGCATGTCTCCTTGGAAAGAAAGTGTAGATTGGGTTTTGCAGATTTCTAATATGAAGGATGCATAAGTTTCTTCTACTTCAAATTTGGATCTATTTTGAGATGTATTGGACATAGACTTTCTATAACAAAGGCAAGCTTTTTTTTAGAAAATGAATAGGAATATTTTTAAACATTCATGACAAATACTTATCTTTTTTTGTCTTGACTTTAAGTTGTATAACTTGCATTGTTAGATATATCATATTTAGGGATATATGTTAAATGGAGGTTGTAGCATGAAAGAGCATAAAAATTTGAGTTGAATAATAGAATACCAAAATAAATTGCAACATACACTACTACATTTAAGGCCAAATTTTGAGAGACACTTCCGAGAGGTAAATTTTTTTTAATGAATTTGTTATTTTTAAAAAAAAATAGGCCCCGATGGTGTCGGTATTCCGATGGGTTTTAAATTGACCATCAGAATTTTGACAGTTTCGAGTACACATAAAAAAAAAAAGAAAAAAAAAAGTGAAGTGCCAAATCATTTTTATTTCGATTGGCATAGAAAAGGAGCAGGAGAAAATGAGTGAAAGTTGGGTGCGAGAGAAGGTATGTGATTTCTTCATCTTTCGAGCCTCTGGCATCATATTCGACCACAAATTTCAAATGCATTGCATTTTATTTCATCATGAATGCTCTCTAAAATGACTGCATTCGACTAGTGTCATGCCCTAGCTAGTGCTTTATCTCTATTATTTGATGTTACTGGTGTTGTGCCCTATTGGATACAATTATCTGAAGGAGATCATTGGATTAATTGTGTTGTCTTTGATGTCACACAAATGTCATATCAATTATCATTCTCGGTATCTACCAAGCTCAATTGGTCAGTGAGGTAGTTTTCAGTGTCTACCGAGATCTCTCAGGTGTCAAAAGAGAATATGACATAAAATAGTGTTAACTGAGCTTCCTCAGTTATCGAAGGAAAGTTAGTGGTTACCAAGATCACTTGGTCTCTGAAGGATGTTGCAAAATTCATTATGGTTACCGAGCTCACTCGGTCACTAAAGGAAATCTTTTCCGGATTAGTGTTTACCGAGCAAGGTCGGCCTAGTAAAGAATTTTGTTGATTTGAGAAATGAAGTTTGTTTTGATTGTTAAAAGTTGTAATGATTATTAGTGCCGACTTGACAATCTAAATGGATAATCCAAATGGTATATATATAGAAGGTCAAGTGGTGAATTGTGTGGAAGTGTGCAAGTGTAAAAGAAGGAAAGTGTGAGTGAATTTTGAAGGATGGTTAGATATCCTTGAGGAGCAACAGAGGTATATTTGATCAGGAAGGATCTAGTGAAGAAAAATAGAGATATGTATTCAGCAATTCAGTTGCATCTTAACTAGGTCATTTCATTGTTGCTTTCTTACAATTGTAGCAGTGATTTCAAAATCTCTTAACCGAGTTGGTTTTACAGCCATTTTGTAAATCCTCTAACAAGGTGACAGTTCTATTGAATTATTTCAAAAGACCTCTTACAAGGCCACTCCTAATAGGGTGATTAAATCCTCTAACAAGGTCACACCTAATAGTGTGTTTTGTAACCTTTTACTAGGTTGGCTCCTAATAGGGCATCACTTCAGAAGAGTGAAAAATAGTAACTAGTTACATTGGTGATTTTTCCCATATTGGGTTTCCACGTTAAATCTGGTGTCTCTTATGTTCATGTTATTTTCTTTATTCATATATGTTAATCACTGGTGAATGCTTAAGAACAGTTATAATTAATACTCACTGCAATGACCGAGCTTCAACACTTCTCTGTATGTTTATTGTGTGACAATAGTAAATGATTTAATAAGACATCTAAGGATCTATGGTAATATTCTATGGTTAACTGATTCACCCCCCCTCTTAGTTACTGCATCTATATTTCCAACAATTGGTATCAGAGCTTTTGGTGCTTCCAGGAAGGGTTTCAAGGACCTAAGCTAAAGATCAGATGTCTTACAAGAGAGAAATTCCAAGGCTTAACAGAGATAACTTTTCAGCATGGCAAGGTCTCATGAGACTTCATCTGGCTTTCATTGATGATTCAGGATGTAAATATGTTGATCAAGAATATATAGTTCCTACTGGCACATTAACTGTTGAAGACATTGCAGAGAAAAAGAACCATAACACCATGATGATAGACATTGCATCAACTCTTAGCTATGAAGAATTTGATGAGATCAAAAACTGCACAACTGCTCATGCAATGTGGAGGAAACTGAAGAAAATTTATGGTGGTGATGACAATGTGAAGAGAGCCAAAGCATAAAGCCTAAGAGGACAGTTTGATCAGATGAAAATGAGAGAAGATGAAAACATTGCAAAATATGTTGAAAGGATCAAGGTAAGTGTTAGTGCAATCAGAGCTTCTAGAGGAACAATTGATGATGAAACTGTTATAAGTAAGGTTCTTATAACATTACTTCCTATCTATGCAATAAGAGTATCTGCTATTCAAGAAAGAAGATGTGAAGAAAATCACAATATAACTTTGGATGCCTTAGTTGGAAGATTGACAACCTTTGAACTGGATAACTATGACAACTATGTTCCAACTTCTAAAAATATTTGATCAGCCTTTGAGGCCAAACTTTCACTTAAGAAGGGAAAGAAAATCTAGTCAGAAACTGAAGAAGAATCAGAGGAAAGTTCTGATAGTGATCTTGAAGTTATTGAAGCATTACTTGCAAAGAAATATTCTAGAGGTAGAGGTAAATACAAAGGTAAAACTCCCTTAATCTATTTTTCATGTGAAGAAATTGGTCATATTGCAGCTAGGTGCCCAAACAAGCAAAGCAGAGATGAGAAGAAAGGTTACAAGTAGAATGGAAAGAAGAATTTCAAATCATTCAAGGATAAAGGTAAGAAAACATGTTTTCTAGCTAAAGATTATGATGAAAGTGAAGAAGAAATTGTTTTCATTGTTGTAAAAGATGAATCTGATGATTATGAAGATGAGATGACACTTATCTCTCATATAAGAAAAAATGATACATGGATCATAGACAGTGGATGTTCACATCATATGACTGGTGACAAAACTAAGTTTGAACACTTTGAAAACTATGATGGTCGTAGTGTAAGGTTTGGAAATAATGAACCTTGTTGTATAAAAGGAAAAGGATGAATTTCATTAACCAAAGAACTTATATGTGATAATGCATATTGGGTTGAAGGACTAAAGCATAATCTTCTAAGTGTAGCACAGCTAATCAACATTGGATTCAAAGTTGAATTCATGAATGGCAAAGCAAGACTGCTAGATGATAAGGGAAAACTGATCGAATCAGGCAAACAAACCAAAGGTAACCTATTTTATCTTGATCTTGGTGAATGCTCATGTTTTATTGCTCAAATTGAAGAAAGTTGGTTATGGCACAAAAGGTTATGTCATGTAAATTTTGATAACATGGTGAAAATAAGAAAATTCAAGAAAGTAAGAGGTATTCCTACTTTGAAAAAACCTGATGTTGATCTATGCAAAAATTTTCAGATTGGTAAAATGGGAAAGTCTAGCTTTAAAAGTAAAAACTATCAGTCTGAAGATATTTTGGAAATTGTGCATACTTATTTATGTGGACCTATTGGAATAGAGAGCTATACTAGAGAAAAATTCTTTATTCTCCTTGTTGATGATTACTCTAGAATGATGACTGTTATGTATTTAAGAGAAAAGTCAGAAGCATTTGAGAAGTTCAAATGGTATTTAGCAAGAGTAGAAAAGGAAACAGGAAAAAGATTGAAGTGCTTGAGATCAGACAGAGGTGGTGAATTCATCTCCCATGAATTCAACAGTTTCTGCATTGAAAGAGGAATCAAAAGATAGGTATGAGCTCCAAGAACTCCTGAGCAGAATGGAATAGCTGGAAGAAGGAATAGATCTATCATGGATTGTGCAAGGACTCTAATGATTGAAAAGAACATTGCTATGAAATACTGGAAGGAAGCTATCAACACTGCAGTTCATACCTTGAACCTAGTAAAGTTGAGGAAAGACACATTCAAGACTCCTTATGAGTTATGGTATGTCTATAAACCTAATGTAAGTTACCTAAAAGTATTTGGTAGTAAATGTTACATCTTGAAAGAATCTAGAAAAGGAAAATTTGATGTAAAAAGTGATGAAGGAATATTTTTGGGATATTCTTGCAAGAGTAAGGCATATAGATGTCTAAATTTGTCTACTCACAAAATCATGGAAAGTGCACATGTGAAAGTTGATGAGTTTGCAGAAAGGACTGAAGAAGAAAGAAAAAAGGAACTAGAGGATTACATAAGATTTATTTACATTGAACCTAATACATTGCCAAACACATCTATCAACAAGGAAAATACATCTACCGAGCCCAGTATAGTAACCAAGTCACAAGAAGAATTTCAGACCGAGTCACAAATAACTGAGTCTCAGTCTGAAGCTATTGAGCAAGCATCTACCGAGCTTGAGCAACCTGAACCTGAAGATGAAATTCAAGAAGCAAGGAACCTGTATTGGCCAAGTATGTCAGGAAGCATCATACACCAGATCAAATTATTGGAAACAAATCAGATGGTACTATGACAAGAAGTAAACTAAAAGGTACATGTTTACTTGCTAATTTTGAACCTAAAAATGTCAAAGATGCATTGGAAAATAAAAGTTGGATTAAGGCTATGAATGAAGAAATAGAGCAAATAGAGAAAAACAAGACACGAACTCTTGTACCAAGGCCTAAAGATAAAAATGTAATTGGGACAAAATGGGTATCCAGAAATAAGTTGAATGAAGATGGTCATGTTAAGATTAACAAGGCAGAAATAACAATTATGTGCAAATATAACTAATATCAGAAAATAATAAACCACACAGAATAAAACACAAGACACACAGATTTAACATGGTTCACCCAATCCCTAGGCTACGTCCACCAACAGCGAGTCCAATATTATTATTATCCAGTTATTACAACCTGATTACAATCCGTAATCCCTTACAGCCCAATTCTGTCGCAAGTACTAAAATCATACATCATGAAAATCCCTAACCCTAAGCCATATTATACAATATTTTCCCGCTTTAGGGTTAGAATAAGTTATAAGTAGTCAGCCCAAATAATCAAAAAAATAGTCGGGCTCAAAAAAAAATTTCTCGGGGGCTATGCCCCCAAACCCCTGCTCTTGGGGGTTGCCGCCCCCAAACCCCCGCTCGAGGCCCGGCCCGGCCCCGAACCCCGGTGAGGTTGGGAGGAAAAGTGTATAGTACTTTCCTAGATAGTACTTTCCTGATTAGTCACCACAAGCTAACAATCTCCCACTTGGTGACTGATCAGTATCCACACTATACTAAAAAACCTCCCACTTGGAGACTGATCCTGTAGCAATACCGCTACCCACATGAGGCTCCCACTGGATTGAACCACCTTGGACTCAGTTGTTCCTTTATTTTGTTCAGTCTAGAAGACCAAATGAAGCTGAACATGAGTTCAACTTCTCCCTTGTTACTACCTTTGTAAACATATCTACTGGATTATCATCAGTATGAATCTTTTCCAGCCTTAACTGTCCATCATCCAAAACTGATCGAATGAAATGGTACTGCAACTGTATGTGTTTTGTCTTTGAGTGCAAAGCAGAATTCTTTGCAAGATGAATGGCACTTTGGCTATCTGTATGTAGAAAATTATCCTTTTGTGGATGTCCCAATTCTTTCATGAAGAATTGAAGCCATATTATCTCCTTCGCTGCCTCTGTAGCAGCAACATACTCTACCTCTGTAGTGGATAAAGCAACCACCTTTTGTAGTCGAGAAATCCAACTCACTGCTATCCCACCAACAGTAGATATATAACCTGTAGTACTCCGCCTGCTATCTATATCTCCTGCCAAATCTGAGTCAACATAGCCTTGTACAGTAGTAGTAGAACCCTCAAAGTGTAAACACTTACTGGATGTGCCTCTCAAATATCTGAGAATCCATTTGACTGCATTCCAATGCTCAAGACCAGGGTTACTCATATAACGGCTAATGACTCCCACTGCGTGTGTAATATCTGGCCTAGTACATACCATAGCATACATTAAGCTCCCTACAGCTGAAGCATAAGGTACCTTAGACATTTTAGTCTCTTCTTCTGGTGTCTTGGGACACATATCCTTAGTCAATTTCAAATGACCAGGCAAAGGTGTGCTGACAGCTTTGGCATTTTCCATAGAGAAACATTGCAACACCTTCTCAATATAATCAACCTGAGATAGAGACAATTTCTTATTTTTCCTATCTCTACAAATTTTCATACCAAGGATTTGTTTTTCTGCCCCCAAATCCTTCATAGAAAAAGATTTTGCTAACTGTTGTTTCAACCCCTTAATGTGATTCATGTTAGACCCAGCTACAAGCATATCATCAACATATAAACATAAAATAATGTAGCTGTCATCATCCAACCTCTTAAAATAAACACAATGGTCAGAATGACACCGACTATATCCATGCCCATTCATAAAAGTGTCAAATTTAATATACCATTGCCGAGGTGCTTGCTTCAAGCCATATAAACTTTTCTGCAATCTGCACACCATGTTCTCCTTACCCTTGACCTCAAATCCTTGTGGCTGAACCATATATATTTCTTCATCCAAATCACCATGAAGAAAGGCTGTTTTAACATCAAGCTACTCTAAATACAAATCTTCAGTAGCCACAATACTTAAAATAGTATGAATAGAAGTCATTTTAACAACTGGAGAAAATATCTCATCAAAATCAATACCATGTTTCTATGCAAATCCTTTTACGACTAATCTAGCTTTAAATATTTTCGTACCTCCATCCTCTTCTTTGATCCTGTAAACCCATTTATTCTGTAAAGCCCTTTTACCTACAGGTAACTTACATAAATCCCATGTCTAATTTTTTAGTAAAGAGTCCATTTCATCTGTCATTGTAGACTCCCACTGAAGCTTTGTATCCACCTGCACAGCTTCATTATAACATTCAGGTTCACCAGCATCTGTTAATAGAATAGAATACAAAGATGGAGAAAATCTTTCTAGAGGTCTACTTAGCCTTGTTGACCATCTAACACTCACTGGGGTGTGTGGTATTTGTTGTTGCTGTTGTTGCGGAGCATAAAGAACTACTAGAACATGAACTTGTGGAGTATCATCTAGTACTACATAGTCATTTTCTTTCTTCTCATGCTGCAGCAACAGATCTTTGTACAATACTTTCTCATTGAATATGACATCCCTGCTTCTTACAATTTTATGATTTTCAAAATCCCAAAGCCTATAACCAAATTCATCAATGCCATACCCAAAAAATATACATTTCTTTGACTTAGCTTCCAACTTGGTTCTATTTTCAAAATCTATAAGTGCAAAAGCTTCACAACCTAAGGTTTTGAGAAAAGAATAACTCACCTTCTTACCACTCCATGCTTCCTCTGGAATACCACAGTCCAAAGGAGTAGAGGGGCCTCTATTGATTAAATAAAAAGTAGTGTTCACTGCCTCTACCCACATATTTTTGGGCAGCCTAGCATGCAACCTCATACTCCTTGCATGCTCCATTATTGTCCTATTCATGCGTTCAGCCACTCCATTTTCTTGTGGAGTCCTTGGTATAGTTTTCTGCCTACGAATACCATTAGAGGAACAATATTCTTCAAATTCTATGCTGCAATACTCAGCACCATTATCAGATCTGAGACATTTTAACTTTTTACCAGTCTCATTCTCAACCAAGCATTTCCATTTCTTAAAAGTTTGAAATACATCAGATTTCTATCTAAGGAAATAAATCCATACTTTTCTTGTTGCATCATCTATAAATGTAACATAATACAGAGAGCCACCAAGGGAAGATACCTGAGCTGGTCCCCATACATCTGTATGTACAAGCTCTAATCTCTCATTTTTCTTTTCCTTTCCACTCTTCATAAAACTAACTCTCTTTTGTTTTCCATAAACACAACTTTCACACAAATCCATATTGACAAATTTAAGACCAAGTAAAACTTTCTTTGAATGAAGTAATTTCATACCTTTTTCACTCATGTGCCTGAGTCTGTTGTGCCACAGTGCTGTGTCAGAATCTACAGCAACAATTTGATGTTCTTCCTACTCAACTGCAGCCACTGTTCCTGAACATTCATTATCTTCTAAAACAATTAAAGTAGAAGGAACAGTATGACCTGTAAAAAGATATAAGGTGCCTACTTTCACACCTTTTTCTACTACTAAGGAACCTTTTGAAACCTTCCAATTTTTATCATTAAAAGTAACTGTGCAACCCTCATCACCCAGTTGCCCTGCTGAAATTAAATTCCTACTCAGCCTTGGAACATGTCTTACCTCTTGTAGTAGCCAATGATTCCCATTCTGCAACTTAATCTTAATTTTTCCCTTTCCAACAATTTGAAAGGGTTCATTATCTCCCAAATAAACTAGCCCAAAATCCCCTTGGACATAATCAACAAAATAACTTCTATGGGGTGTAGCATGAAATGAAGCCCCAGAATCTAAAACCCATGAATCATCAATACTTTCTAAGGACAAGAGCAAAGCATCCTCCTCAGATTTGTTACTTACCACATTTGCCTCCTTGTTTCCATGATTTTTGTCTCCTTGATCTTTCTTTTGAGACCAACAATCTTTCTTCTTATGACCTAGTTTTCCATAGTACCAGCAATCATTTGGCCTTTTAGATTCGGACCTCTTTCCCTTTGATTTTCCTCTTGATTTCCCATGATTTCCAGAGTTGTTTCCTCTATCTCTTGTTCTGCCTCTGCTTTCTGTGTTCAATACACTACCCGATGTGGATGCCCCTGAGCTTTTCCTATGAATTTCCTCACTCAATATAACACCAATAACATCATCATACTTTAGGATATTAGAACCAGAAACATAATTACTAACAGCCATTACCAAGCCATTCCAGCTTTCTGGCAAAGAACACAAAATCAAGAGAGCCCTAACCTCTTCATCAAAAGTAATTTTAACTGAGGTTAATTGACTTGTAACTGTATTAAACTCATTCAAATGATTAGTAATTGATCCACCTTCTACCATTTTCATATTAAATAAATGCTTCATAAGAAATACCTTGTTTGACGCTGAAGGCTTTTCATACAACTTCGCTAGGGTTTCCATCAGATCTTTAGCTCTCTTTGCTTCAGTAATATTGAATGCCACCGATTGTGCCAGGCATAGATGAATACTCCCCAGTGCCTTCCTATCCAAAATATCCCAATCCTCCTGAGACATTGATTTCTCTTTCTTGGCTACTCCCTCTAATGGCCGCCATAGATCCTTCTGATAGAGATAATCCTCCATTTGCATCTTCCATAACTGGAAGTTCTGCCCATTAAACTTATCAACCTTCAGCCTACCCTCGTCTGCCATTTCTCCCACTTAACTGAGAGACTCTCCCACTAACTCGTGAGACCTGCTTCAGAGAATAGATGAAAGAACGAATGAAATAACCTCACTTTGATACCACTTGTTAGGATTAACAAGGTAGAAATAACAATTATGTGCAAATATAACTAATATTAGAAAATAATAAACCACACAGAATAGAACACAAGACACATAGATTTAACATGGTTCACCCAATCCTTGGGCTACGTCCACCAATAGTGAGTCCAATATTATTATTATCCAGTGATTACAACCTGATTACAATCTGTAATCCCTTACAGCCCAATTCTGCCGCAAGTACTAAAATCATACATCATGAAAATCCCTAACCCTAAGCCATATTATACAATATTTTCTCGCTTTAGAGTTAGAATGAGTTATAAGTAGTCGGCCCAAATAACTAAAAAAATAGTCGGCCTCAAAAAATTTTTCCCGAACCCCGGCGAGGTCGGGAGGAAAAGTGTACAGTACTTTCCTGGATAGTACTTTCCTGATTAGTCACCACAAGCTATTAGGTCAAGTATTAAGAAACAAAGCAAGATTGGTATGTAAAGGATATTCTCAAGAAGAAGGTATATATTATGGAGAGACTTTTTCTCCTGTTGCAAGATTTGAAGGTGTAAAGACTTTACTTGCATATGCAGCACATAAAGGATTTAAGGTATATCAGATGGATATAAAATCTGCATTTCTCAATGGTATTCTTGATGAAGAAGTCTACATTGAGAAACCTGAAGGTTTTATTGATCTAGACAAAAGGAATATGGTCTGCAAGTTACACAAAGCATTGTATAGTCTGAAACAAGCCCCTAGAGCATAGTATGAAAGATTACATAACTATCTTATTCAGATTAATTTCAAAAGAGCTAATGATAACAGTAATTTATACATCAAAGAAGGACCAGATAACAAAATTATTTTGGCAGAAATATTTGTGGATGATACTATGTTTACAGGGAATGATGATCGGTGCAAAGAATTTTCAAAGAAAATGAACAAAGAATTTGAAATGTCTATGTTTGGTCAGATAAAATTCTTTGTTGGACTTGAGATTCAGCAAAATAAAAATGGTATCTACATTACTCAGTCTAAATATATCAGGGAAATACTTAAGAAATTTGGTATGGAAGATTCAAAACCAGTTGGTACACCCATGTGTACTAGACTAAAGCTTACCAAAGATGATGATTCAAAAGAAGTAGATCAGACCTTATATAGATCAATGATTGGAAAATTATAGTATGTAGTGCACACAAGGCCTGATATTGCCTTAGCAGTTGGTATAGCAAGATTCTCAGCAAAACCCAAAGAAAATCACATGATGGCAATCAAAAGGATCTTGAGGTACTTGAGAGGAACTAAAGATTATGGCTTGTGGTATAAATTTGGAGGCAATCTAGACTTAATAGTGTTTACTGATGCTGATTGGGTAGGAAACATTGATGACAGAAAGAGTACAAGTGGTGGAGCATTCTTTCTTAGAAAGAGGTTAGTATCTTGGACTAGTAAAAAGCAAAACTGCAGATCCTAATCCACAGCAGAAGTAGCATATGTTGCTGCAGTAGTAAACTACTCTAATATTGTTTGGTTTAAATAGTTATTGGAAGGCATGAAGGTTGAGATCAAAGAACCAGTTGTTATGTTTTGTGATAATACAAGTGCAATAAATATTTCAAAGAATCCAGTAATGCATTCCAAAACCAAGCACATTGCTATAAAATATCACTTTGTTAGAGAATTGGTGCAAGACAAGGAAATCAGATTGGAATATGTTCATATAAAAGAACATATTGCAGATATCTTCACCAAGCCACTACCTAAGGATGCATTCTTGTATCTAAGAGGTAAGTTAGGGGTCATTCCCCTATTTGAGGTTCACTAAATAAAGTTTTAGTGATGCATCAACCAGAACATGTTGAAGATCAGTCAGTTGATGCAACATAGTCAAGGAATCATTGCATATGAATCAGTACTTAAGGTATATTCATATTCACCAAAAGTGTGTGAGTTATCTTTGGCATGTGTTGTCAAAGAGGGAGAGTTTGTTGTTATTTCAAGAAATTTCTAAGAAGGAGAATTTGAGAAGTTAAGAGGGAGAGTTCTCAGTTAGAGAGAGAAGTTTGAGGATGATGGGAATCAGAATGAAGCTAAGGATATGTTTCTTATTCTATGTTTTCTATGAAATTTCATTGTGCTATGACATGTGTTGCCATCAATTCCAAAGAGGGAGATTGTTGGATACAATTATCTGAAGGAGATCATTGGATTAATTGTGTGTTCTCTTTGATGTCACACAAATGTCATATCAATTATCATTCTCAGTATCTATCGAGCTCAGTCAGTCAGTAAGGTAGTTTTCAATGTCTACCAAGATCTCTCGGGTGTCAAAAGAGAATATGACAGAAAACAGTGTTAACCGAGCTTCCTCAGTTATCAAAGGAAAGTTAGTGGTTACCGAGATCACTCGGTCTCTAAAGGATGTTGCAAAATTCATTATGGTTACTGAGCTCACTTGATCACCGAAGGAAATCTTTTCAAGATTAGTATTTACCAAGAAAGGTTAGCCCAGTAAAGGATTTTGTTGATTTGAGAAATGAAGTTTATTTTGATTGTTAAAATTTGTAATGATTATTAGTGCCAACTTGACAATCTGAATGGACAATCTAAATGGTATATATATAGAAGGTCAAGTGGTGAATTGTGTGGAAGTGTGCAAGTGCAAACGAAGGAAAGTGTGAGCAAATTTTGAAGGATGGTTAGATATCCTTGAGGAGAAGCAGAGATATATTTGATTAGGAAGGATCTAGTGAAGTAAAATAGAGATCTTTATTTAGCAATTCAGTTGCATCTTACCAGGTCATTTCATTTTTACTTTCTTACAATTGTAGCAGTGATTTCAAAATCTCTTAACCGAGTTGGTTTTACAACCATTTTGTAAATCCTCTAACAAGGTGACAGTTCTATTGAATTGTTTCAAAAGACCTCTTACAAGGCCACTCCTAACAGGGTTTTTAAATCCTCTAACAAGGTCAGACCTAATAGTGTGTTTTGTAACCTTTTACCGGGTTGGCTCCTAATAGGGCATCACTTCAGAAGAGTGAAAAATAGTAACTAGTTACATTGGTGGTTTTTCCCATATTGGGTTTCCACATTAAATCTGGTGTCTCTTGTGTTCATGTTATTTTCTTTATTCATATATGTTAATCACTTGTGAATGCTTAAGAACAGTTATAATTAGTACTCACTGCAATGACCGAGCTTCAACACTTCTTTGTATGTTTACCGAGTGACAATAGTAAATGATTTAATAAGACATCTAAGGATCTGTGGTAATATTCTATGGTTAATTGATTCACCCCCCCTCTCAGTTACTGCATCTATATTTCCAACAATGCCCTAGCCCATGCTTTAACTCCATTATTTGATGTTATTGGTGCTTGTGCTCAAGGATATCCATTTTTTTGAAATGTTGATTGCGGTTATCAAATCGACATCCCCTGAGCTTCTAGCTAGGCACCATTTGTATTGCTAGCTTAGGGTATCAAATGTATTGTATCATTGATAGTTGAGACTTTGTTAAAAGGAAATAGGAAAAAGAATGATTTTGATTTAGTGCTTTAACTCCATTATATGATGTTATTGGTGCTTGTGCTCAAGGATATCCAATTTTTTGAAATGTTGACTATGGTTATCAAATGGACAACCCATGAGCTTCTAGCTAGGCTCCATTTTTATTAATAGCGTAGGGCATCAAATGTATTGTTATATGATTGATAGTTGAGACTTTGTTAAAAGGAAATAGGACAAGGAATGATTTTGATTTAGTTTCTCTATTTTGATCCCTAAGTCGCTTACAACACTAGAGAAGTATATGCAAATTTATGGATGTAATTGTAGGATACATAGTAGTTATAATTCACAAGAAATCCATGCATCCAATTTGAATAGCAATTAATAAAAATAAATAGGTTCATCAAATGGCCCAATCATTTGGACCTTGACTGTCCCCTCAACCAATGACCCTTCAAAATTAGGTTATCATGCAATTAGTGAGTGATCCTTCATTCTCCTGGTCTTCCTTGCATCAAAACATATTGGAAATACACAATAAAATGATAAAAATCCTTTCACAATCCCCCTTCCCTCAAGGAACACTATCAACATCCAGACCTTGACTATCCCCTCAACTAGTGACCCTTCAAAACTAGGTTATCATGTAATCAGTGAGTGATCCTTCATTCTCCTAGTCTACCCTGCATCCAGACATATTGGAAATACACAATACAATGATAACAATTCTTTCACAATCCCCCTTCCCTCAAGGAACACTATCAATATCCAGACCTTAACTGTCCCCTCAACTAGTGACCCTTCAAAATTGGGTTATCATGCAATCAGTGAGTGATCCTTCATTTTCTTGGTCTGCCCTGCATCTAAACATATTGGAAATAAAAAATACAATGATAACAAGTCTTTAAAAATCCCCCTTCCCTCAAGGAACACTATCAACATCTGGACCTTGACTGTCCCCTCAACTACTGACCCTTCAAAATTGGGTTATCATGTCATCAGTGAGTGATCCTTCATTCTCATGTTCTACCCTACATCCAAACATATTGGAAATACACAATACAATGATAAAGATTCTTTTGTAATCCCACTTCTCTCAATGAGCACTATCAACATCCGGACCTTGATTGTCCCCTCAACCAGTGACCCTTCAAAATCACATTATCATGCAATTAGTGAGTGATCCTTCATTCTCCTGGTCTTATCTGCATCTAAACATATTGGAAATATATAATATAATTATAACAAGTCTTTCACAATCCCCCTTCCCTCAAGGAACACTATCAACATCCAGACCTTGACTGTCCCCTCAACCAGTGACCCTTCAAAAATGGGTTATCATGTGATTGGTGAGTGATCCTTCATTCTCCTATTCTTCCCTACATCCAAAAATATTGGAAATACACAATAAAATGATAACATGTCTTTTACAATCCCCTTTCCCTCAACAAAAACTATCAACATCCAGACCTTCACTATCCCCTCAACCAGTGACCCTTCAAAACTGGCTTATCATGCAATCAGTGAGTGATCTTTCATTCTCTTGTTCTACCTTACATCCAAACATATTGGAAATACACAATATAATGATAAAAAGTCTTTTACAATCCCCCTTCCCTCAATGAACACTATCAACATCCTGACCTTGACTGTCCCCTCAACCAATGACCCTTCAAAACTGGGTTATTGTGCAACCAGTGAGTGATCCTTCATTCTCCCAGTTTTCCCTGCATCCAAACATATTGTAAATACACAATACAATGATAAAAATTCTTTCACAATCTCACTTCCCTCAAGGAACACTATCAACAAGTGATCCTTCTTCTTATCAGCCATATCCAATGTTTCATTGAAGTCACAGCCAATAATGAAGGTCACCTTACCCATACCATTCATGGATTGTAAAATGTTAGTCCAAACTCGTGAAAACTTTTCTACTGCTGCATGATGCCCCTCCCTGATTAAAACCCCCCTCATCCTCAACATGGTATTCATCACCTATATTCTCAATTTCATGGATAGGGGACATGTAAATATCTTTAAATACTTCTTCTACCACAATGTCCTCCTACCCCATCTTCTTGATCTTCCTAGCTAAAGCAGTTGAATCCACACATAATAACCCAAAATGAAGGGTTTTGTATCCTTTAATGAATCTCATTCACTGGTAATGCATGGATAGTCAAACTAGTAGTCTCCAAAGAATTCAATAAGTGAATATGAATGTTTGAAAACTTTACTCTCAACTTCTCCAACCACTCCTAATCGGTTAGCGGGATATTTCTAGAATCTCCACTATTCCTATCCTTACCAACAATTCTTAAATATACTTTATCTGATATGATAATAACATGCTAAACTAAACCAATGTTATGTTCTTCATGTGGTACAAGGAATATTTGGCTATCAAATCTTCCTTCGTGCAAGCTGAGCGTGAGAGAAGGTATGTGATCTCTTCTTCTTTGATTTGTATCTTTGACGGGCAACATCTTTCAAGCCTCTGGCATCATATTTGACAACAAATTTCAAATGCATTACATTTTATTTGATCACGAATGCTCACTAAAATGACCACATTCTACTGGTGTCATGCCCTAGCCTGTGTTTTATTTCCATTATTTGATGTTATTGGTTCTTGTGCTCAAGGATATCGATTCACTATTTTGAATTGTTTGGATTCACATTTGTTGATATTACAATTCATCATATCAGATAAAGTATGTTTAAGAATTTTTAGTGTCTAAACACTCAACTAATCCCTCTCACTAATTAGGAGTGGTTGGGGAAGTTGAGAGGAAAGTTTTCAAACATTCATATTCACTTATTGAATGCTTTGAAGACTACTGGTTTGACTATCCATACGTTAATGTTTAGAAGAGATCAATAAAGTATTTAAAGACATTCTTACTATTGGAGAATTTCTAGCAGGCTAAACTGATTGCATGTTTGTCATTGATGACAACATATGGAAAGTAGCATGTGTGGAAGTCTTATGCAGTAAGCCTTTAGTATATGTAGCATGGACATGATATCAGCATGATATCATGGGTGCAGAGGTTAACTATTAGCATAGACAGTTATATAGGAGTTGGTGTTAGCAGTGTTCCTGACAGAGTAACAAATAGTGTTTTGTGAATGGTTGTTCGTATAGTTTGTTAGAATAACTGAGAGGGGGGTGAATCAGTTATCCAGTGTCCTAAAACAAAATGTATAATTCAAAACTATTTCTTCAATTTCTGCTTGTTGGTAAACAATAAAACTTTCACTGTCTATGCTTTTACTGATTACCAGTCAAATACTATAACAATTACTGATCAAATCTAACAAGTAACATGTAAAGAATGATAACAAACAAATATCACAATCAACACATAACACAAGAGATTTAATGTGGAAGCCCTGTAAAGGGAAAAGCCACCTAGGACCGGCAACCCAAAATTGTTCACTCTTCTGAAGTGAGGTCAGTTAAGACCCAACCCTATTAAAGGTTACAAACACACTATTAGGTGTGACCTTGTTAGAGGATTTTAGACTAGAATTTATCATCCAACTAGCATTCACTATGGGGTTGACAGGATAACAATGTTCATTCTAAGAATGATACATCATAAGACTTTTAGAGTCCACTCGGTTAAGAGATTTTGACTGTATACAATGGTTAAATATGTATTAGTAAATGACCTACCTTAATACAACTTCAATTGAAGATTACAGATCAATATTTAGTCCATACAAATCCTTTTGATCAATATTTCACTTCAGATTCAATACTGTATCGACTTACTATCCATTGATAATTACTCTGTGTAGCTCGGTAATTATTCTGTAGCTCGGTTCTTACTTAACTAGTATGATTAGAATGCATGAAAACCTTGTTCATGCGATATTCCTGCAGCTTCTACTTTTTCAAGCATCCTTCATAAAAAAAATTTGTTGTCTTATATAGATGAGTAAATCATTTTCTTCTCTACCATAAAATTTTACCACATAACCACATTCATAGATTTTGCCGCTTCAAACTTTCTCGGCACTTGTGTCACCAACATGTTTGATTCTTATCCTTTAGATCTTTCCTAAATTTTGTCAGCCGTCAATCTGTGTAACAAACATTATCTGTTACCTTGATGTTATACTCTTGCTAGCACATCAATCTTATTGGCTAAACTAATCATTTAATTCATTCTGTTCCACTCAGTTAACAAAGAAATGCATTGGTGAACACTGCTCAGTTAATACTGTGATCAGTATACACTACACTCCATCGGTGTATGCTAGAAATGCTTCATTTACCAACAACACTTCTTTGTGTCTTTCAGCTCTATACTTCATCATAGATGAATGCAACATAATAAATTCAATATCATCAAGTCATAGAATAATCAACAAGTTACTCAATGTGTTCCTTATCCTCATCTATCATGTACATCTTTCCTCATATAGATTTATTTGTTCTTCATCTTTTTCACTTTTCTACAGATGTCTCGGTATAGTAACCTACACGATAAGTGCTATCAAGCTAGTTGACATCAATGTCAACATAATACTAATTTAATCATATTACATATCTAATCAACAACTCCTCAGTGATCTTGCAATCACAAATTCTTCAATTAGATTCCAAATTAGTTGTAGTCCAACAATCTCTCCCTTTGGCATTGATGACAACTCAAGTAATATGAAATGTATCATACACATATAAATCATATATTCTACAACTTTGTGAACAAAATGTTGTAAGTTGAATAGACTTAATATGTTTAATCACTATGTTACTAAACCAGCATTAAATAATACAGCTTTACCATTCTGTAGTTATGTTCTTTTTAGTTCTCATGTTTCTCCTATTTCTATTCTCTGTAACTGATCTTCAATACTCTATCTCATTCAGATTGTCTCTCCCTTAGATAATTCTCCTCAGTCTTGTTCCTTTTCATAGCTTGTTCCTTGTTCCTTTTCATATTGTTTATCTCTCCCTTTGACAGCAATGCCAAAGAAACCAATAAACAAACAATTTTTTCTTCCTCTGTATCTCTGAATACTGATATTCCAATTGGTTCAAGTTCTCAAACTTAATCACAACCTTGAACATGATTCAAAGTGTGAGCTGTTTTGTATCAACATGAATGATCTTCTGATAAAAATAGGCTAATGCAACAACTAGATCACCTTAGTGACTGATAGACAGGGGATGGACCCCAAGTCTAATCCTCAAGTATTCAAATGTGTCCTTTCGTAGAGGCTTTGTAAAAATATCAGCAAGTTGTTCTTTAGATGTGACAAATTATAACTTCACTTGCTTCTCTTGCACTTGTTCTCTTAAGTAATGATACTTAATAGATATATTCTTTGTCTTAGAGTGCATCACAGGATTCTTTGAAATATTAGTAGCACTAGTGTTGTCACAATATATAATCACCAAGTTAGTGATTACCTCATTCATTCCTTCCAACACTTGTTTGATATATGCAATGTTTGAACAATTAGTAGTAGGAGCAACATACTTTGCTTCAGCTGTAGACTAAGAAATACAAGCCTATTTTTTACTTGTCTAGGTTACAAGTCTTTCACCAAAGAAAAATGCTCCTCCGGTGGTGCTTTTTCTATCATCCATGTTTCCAGCCCAATCAACATCAGTGTAAAATTTTAGTTCAAACTTCCCTTCCTTAGGATACCATAATCCATAATTCTCTATTTTATTCAGGTATCTTAAGATCCTTTTTGTAGCTATCATGTGTGATTCTCTAGGATTAACAAAAAATCTTGCAACAATACCCATAGGATGTGCTATATCTGGTCTACTGTGAACTATGTACATTAACTTTCCAATCATGGATCAGTAGAGTGTCTGGTTTAGCTCTGTAGTTTCATCCTCCTTTGTCAATTTGCATCCAGTAGCCATCGATGTTCCCACAAGTTTAGCATCTTCCATGCCAAATGTCTTTAGTACTTCCTTTATGTATTTAGATTATGTGATGAATATTCCATCACTCTACTAAATCACTTGCAATCCAAGAAAGAACTTGATCTCTCTGAACATTGACATTTCAAATTCTTTTTTCATTTCATCAACAAATGTCTTGCAAACAAGACCTGAGCCTCCAAAGATAATATCATCAACAAATATTTCAACAATGATAATAGTATTATTAGTATCACCTTTCACATACAAATTATTATTTTCACCTATTCTAACAAATCCAATACTTAACAAGTAAGTATGCAGTCTTTCATACCATGCTCTCGGTGCTTGCTTCAATTCATATAAAGCTTTATGTAATCTACATACCATGTCTTTATTGTCAAGATCAAAAAATCCTTCAAGTTGTTCGATGTAGACCTCTTCTTCAAGTATACCATTGAAAAATGCTGACTTCACATCCATTTGATAGACTTTGAATTTCTTGTGTGTAGCATATGAAAGTAGCATTCTAACTCCTTCTAATCTAGGAACAGGTGCAAATGTTTCACCATAGTCAATGCCTTCTTCCTATGCATATCCCTTGCATACCAATCTAGCTTTATTTCTTGTGACTTCACCATTTTCATTCAATTTATTCCTTTATATCCACTTAGTACCGATAACATTCTTATCTTTTGGTTGGGGTACTAAGGACTAGGTTTGGTTCTTCTCTATTTTCTCTATTTCCTCCTTCATTGCATTAACCCATTCTTCATTCTCTAACGCAACTTTCATAGTTTTAGGTTCAAATTCACAAATTAAACATGTACCTTATCTTGTTTTGCTTCTAGTCTGCATTTCAACATGTCTGTCTCCAATGATTTGTTTTTTAGGATGATGTCTTCTAACAAAACTAGCCAGAACTTGATTTCTCCTTTCATGCTCATCCTGTTCAGGGTCATTTCCTTGCTCTGTACCTCCATTTTGTTCCTCGATTTATGTTGCCTATTGTCCTGCATTGTTTCCCTGCTGACCGGTTGTTATAGTTTGCAGTGTCGGTAGATACTCTAAATGTTCAATGTAAGTGAATCTACCGTAGTCTTATGGCTCTTTTGTACTTTTCATCAAAATCATCAACATGAACATTAGTACTTTCAACTATCTTATTTGTAACCTTATTCAAACATTTGTATGCTTTACTTGTAGTGGAATATCCCAAAAATATCCCTTCATCTCCTTTAGAATCAAATTTTCCATTTCTCTCATCTTTCAAAATAAAGAATTTACTTCCAAAATTTTTGAAATAACTTATAGTAGGTTTGTGTCCAAACCATAGTTCATAAAGTGTTTTGTTAGAGTCCTTCTTCAGTTGTACTCAGTTAAGAACATACATAGCTGTACTGACAGCTTCCCTCCAATATGTCTAAGCAACATTCTTCTATATCATTAATGTTCTAGCATAGTCAATTATAGACATGTTCCTCCTTTCAGCAATGTCATTTTTTTGAGGTGTCCTCAGTGCAAATATCTATCTTTTGATTCCATGCTCAATACAAAAATTAGTAAATTCATCAGAGATAAATTCACCTCCTCTATCAGATCTTAAGAATTTTATTTCCTTTTTGGTTTCTTTCTCTACCTTAGCTTTATACCACTTAAAATTTTTGAAAGCTTCAGATTTCTCTTTCGGGAACATAATAGTCATCAGTCTAGTATAGTCATCAACAAAAAAAAAAAAAATCTATCTCCAGAACAGCTCTGAGTTCTCATAGGACCACATAGATTAGTATGAACCAACTCAAGTATCTTCTTTGTTGAATAGTCTTTTCTTTTAAAACTAGACTTATTCATCTTACCTTTCTGACATTCATGGCACATGGCATGATCAGGTTTTTTCAAGTTAGGCAATCCTCTAACTCTTTTCTTTCTACTAATCTTGATCATGTTGTCAAAGTTCACATGGCATAACCTTTTGTGCCACAACGAAGCATCTTCATCCTTCATTAACAAACAAGAAGATTGATCCATATCAAGATAGAAAAGATTACCTCTGGATTGTGTACCAGTTCTAACAAGTCTTCCTCCATCATCATAGATCTTCACCTTTGTGCTCTCAAAAGCCAATCGGTGGCCTAAGCTATTCAGCTGAGCCACACTTAAAAAATTATAGTTCAGTCCATCTACCCAGTATGCATTTTCACATTGTAATCTATCATTGATCATCAATGAGCCTTTACCTCTCACCATACAAGGTGCATCATTTCTCATTCTCACAGATCCTCCATTATATTCAACAAGATGATCAAACTTCTCTACATCACTAGTCATATGATGTGTACAACCATTGTCTATGATCCATGTATCATTTCTGCTTATTTTAGATATCGGTGTTGTCTCTTCATGTTTCTCTTCCTCTTCCGAGTCATCTTTCATAGCAACAAATATGACTTCTATATCATCTTCAAAATCAGATTCAGTTTCAATATCTTTGGCTATGTAACATACCTTTTTTCCTTTTTCATCTCGGTTGTCTCTGTTGTAGTGTCGGTAGCCTCTATTGACTCTTCTCCCATAATTTCCTTCAGATTGGTCTTTGGATCTATCATCATCTTTCTTCTGAGGATATCTAGTAGCAATGTGACTGACTTCTTTACAATTAAAGCATGCCAAAGGTAGCTTACCTCTATACCTTCCTTTTCCTTTGGGAAATCTTCTGGCCATAAGTGCTTCAAGCTCATCAAGTTCATCATCGGTATTGTCATCACTATCACAATTCTTACTATTCCTACTAGACTTTCCAATCTTCAAAGAAGACATGAAAGTGGATTCAATAGAAGGAACAACACTGTTATCAAAGTTGTTTAATTCAAAAGTTGTAATTTTACCAATCAGAGTGTCAAGAGTAAGGTTGGATGTAGCTCTTGTTTCATGAATTACAGAAATCCTGATTGCATAAACTGGTAGCAAAGTTCTAAGAATCTTTCTTATCGCTATTTCATCATCAATTACTCCATCAGATGCTCTAATAGCATGTACCACCTCTTTGAGTCTATTTGAATATTGGACAATCTTCTCACCTTCTTTCATTCTCATATCATCGAATCTACCTCTTAGGATTTTAGCTCAAGCTCTTTTGACATTCAAATCTCCATTGTATATTTGCATTAACTTATCCCACATTGCTTTGGCAGTCATGCATGTCTTGATATCTTCAAATTTAGCATCGATATAGATAGCAGCAAGTCCCATCATAGTAACATTATTTTCATGCTTGTCCTTCAGTTGATCAAGAGTTAAGGGACTAGTGGGTGGTTGTATGTAGCCATTCTCCATCAGATCTAGTGCAGAGTTCCCAATTCTAGATATTTACAGCTTCATTCTACTTTTCCATACTGCGAAGTTCTCTTTGTTTAGTTTCGATACTTCCCTCTTGTACATCTTGAGACCTTTATGCTTAAGTCCTTAAAACTTCATTCTAAGCAACCAATACTCTGATACCAATTTTTACAATAACTGAGAGGGGGGTGAATTAGTTATCCAATTTCCCAAAACAAAATGTATAATTCAAAACTATTTCTTCAATTTTTGCTCGTCGATAAACAATAAAACTTTCACTATTTGTGCTTTTACCGATTACCAGTCAAATACTATAATAGTTACCGATCAAATCTAACATGTAACATGTAAATAATGATAACAAAAAAATATCATAATCAACACATAACACAAGAGATTTAACGTAGAAACCCTGTAAAGGGAAAAACCACCTAGGACTAGCAACCCAAAATTGTTCACTCTTATGAAGTGAGGTCGGTTAAGACCCAACCTTGTTAAAGGTTACAAACACACTATCAGGTGTGACCTTGTTAGAGGATTTTAGACTAGAAGTTATCGTCCAACTAGCATTCACTATGGGGTTGATAGGATAACAATGTTCATTCTAAGAATGATACATCATAAGACTTTCAGAGTCCACTTAGTTAAGAGATTTTGACTATATACAATAGTTAAATATGTAATAGTAAATGACCTACCTTAATACAACCTCAATTGTAGATTACAGATCAACTTATTGTCCATCGATAATTGCTCTTTGTAGCTTAGTAATTGTTCTGCAGCTCAGTTCTTACTTAACCAGTATGATCAGAATGCATGAAAACCTTCTTCACATGATATTCCTATAGCTTCTACTTTTTTCGGCATCCTTCATAAAGAAATTATGTTCTCTTATATAGACGAGTAAATCATTTTCTTCTCCACCATCAGATTTTGCTACTTAACCACATTCATAGATTTTGCCGCTTCAAACTTTCTTGGCACTTGTGTCAGTAACATGTTTGATTCTTATCCTTTTGATCTTTCCTAAATTTTTTTAGTCGTCGATCTGTGTAACAAACATTATCAGTTACGCTGATGTTATACTCTTGCTAGCTCATCAATCTTATCAGCTAAACTAATCATTTAATTCATTATGTTTCACTTGGTTAACAAAGAAATACATTGGTGAGCACTGCTCGATTAATATTGTGATCGGTATACACTACACTCCATTGGTGTATACTAGAAATGCTTCATTTACTGACAACACTGCTTTGTGTCTTTTAGCTCTATACTTCATCATAGATGAATGCACCATAATAAAGTCAATATCATCAAGTCATAGACTCATCAACAAGTTACTCAATGTGTTCCTTATCCTCATCTATCATTTACATCTTTCCTCATGTAGATTTCTTTGTTCTTCATCTTTTTCAGTTTTCTTCAGATGTCTCAGTATAGTAACTTACAAGATAAGTGTTGTCAAGCTAGTTGACATCAATGACAACATAATACCGATTTAATCATATTACATATCTAATCAGCAACTCCTCAGTGATCTTGCAATCATAGATTCTTGAATCAGAATTTAATGTCTTCAAGTGCTCCGTGATTCATATATATTAGTTCACCAAACCTCATAAAATGGTGCGAACAAACAAAATATATAGTTTTCTATTTTTCCACTTTAGCAAAAATTAGGTTACAAAAATAATCATAACCCTAAGATCTACAGTGCAAAATTAACCTAGATCAACTATTACAATAAGATAAACATTACATTTAATGAGTATAGAGCTGAAAGACACAAAGAAGTGTTGTCAGTAAATGAAGCATTTCTAGTATACACCAACAAAGTGTAGTGTATACCGATTGCAATATTAATCGAGTAGTGTTCGCTGATGCATTTCTTTGTTAAATGAGTGGAACATAATGAATTAAATGATTACTTTAGTGGATAAGATTGATGAGCTGGCAAGAGTATAACATCAAGGTAACAAATAATGTTTGTTACATATATCGACGACTGATGAAATTTAGGAAAGATCTAAAGGATAAGGATCAAACATGTTATTGACACAAGTGCCAAGAAACTTTGAAGTGGAAAAATCTATGAATGTGGTTAAGCAGAAAAATTTTATGGTGGAGAAGAAAATGATTTACTTGTCTATATAAGAGAACAAAATTTATTTATGAAGGATGCTAGAAAAAGTAGAAGGTATAGGAATATCATGTCTTATGGGCATATACCCTAGGATATATGTTAAAGACATGCTAATGATGTTAATTTCATGGACGTATAGTCTAATGATGAACATAAGTGAAGTTATGTAGTCGCTATTCACCAGTAGCAGTTTCCTATTTTTTTTTAGAAGAGCCAACAAAGATTTTATTGGTTCTTGAGTTGCACCTATCTTGAGGATATGCACCCTTGGAGGTAAGCTTGGAGAAGAGTTATTGATGTTCAGTAAAAATGCATGAGTTAATTCAGCTTACAGAGAAAGTTCCAGTTGTTTAGGAAGAGCCAACAGTGTGTAGCATGTGTCTACATTTATTTTATTAGATAGGTCCTAGATTGAGTTGCGTGCATAATAGAGCTGACATAAATTTTTTTAGATTTTATTATGGTTTCTCTAATATGATTTCAAGGTGGTTCTAATAGGCCAACTTGATTATATCATTTGGAGGAAAGATATTTATAGGCAGTCAATTGTGATTGTTGGAGTGTGGTTCATGGTTGATTAAGTAAAGTAGAGCAGAGTGTGCGAGTTGTGGAACCATCAAAAAAAGGTCTATGTGACCAATTATAGTACTTGTGCTATTCATTGGAACTGATCCAGATAGCAGGTCAAAACACAGTTCACCAAAATTTAGATATAGTGTATATCTATTATTCAGAAGGTTGTAGCCTTTGCCCATTTGAGCAATGAGCTCTCGGATAGTGTTTCCTCTCCCCTTATAGGGACAATTGTAAAAGACTCCTAACAGTGTCCAACCCTTAACTAGGTCTACTATACTTAATATATTGTAAAGCTACTCCTAATAGGGTAAAGGATCTTCTAGCAAGGATTATTATACACTAGTATAGATTATTAGTGGGTATCAAGTCCCACTGGGGTTTTTACCTATTTGGGTTTCCCCATAACCAAAATATTGGTGTTGTGTTCAAGTGTTCTTTCATTGTGTTTATGCTTTATTTTTAAGTATACTTAATTGGATAAAGAATTAAAACTTGTAGATAATTGATTCAGCCCGCCCCCCTCTCAATTATCTCTTGCGACTATTCCTAACAATTGGTATAAGAGCCAAGTGCCTCAAAGAAAAATTTTAATAGCTTGAGGTTGATCAGATGGCATACTTTAGGAAAGAAAGTGCTAAATTCGATGGAGAGAATTATCTTGATTGGAAGAACAAGATGGTGACCCATTTGTAGTGCATTGCTTTTGAAGTTTTTAATGTAACTATCAAAGCATCCAAGATTCCTACCTTAGAAGACCTTGGAAAAGATGATGCTATTGAAGCACAAAAGGAATTGTTTCATTATAATACTATTTCTAAAGAAGCCCTTATCAGTGCCCTATCTGATGGTGAATTTTCAGAAGTAAAAAAGGTAGATACAACTCATAAAATATGGAAGCACCTAGAAGACACATTTGAAGGAGACAAACAAGTAAAGGATGCATGCAAAAAGACATGGAAGAAAAGATACAATGCATTAGAGATGCTACCTGAAGAAAACATCAAAGCTTACAATTAGAGGATAAATGAAGCCATTGTTGGAATCAGGAACAATGGTGGTGAGATATCAGAAGAGGACATTATGGATAAAGTAATGACTACTCTTACTCTAGAATATGAGAGCAAGATCAGCATCCTTGATGAGACCATGCAGCTTACATCAAATTTTAAGAGAGAGACCTTCATCAGCAAGATCTTAGCTTTTGAGATTTCAAGATTGAAGATAGAACCAAAGAGTGAAACAACTTTCAAAGCAATAGTTCATGGTAAGAAATCTGCAAACACTTCTAGTAATTTTGATGATGATGATGAAGATAAAACACTAGATTATTTTATTGCTATGGTTGCCAAAAGAGAAAAGAAAGGAAAATAAAAATATGAAGGTCAATTACCATTTAAGTGCTTCTCATGTAATAAGATTGGTCACTTTGCATCTAAGTGTCCCACTAGAGCTAAAAAGTTCAAAAAGGATTACAAGCCTAAGTATTCTAAGGAATGCTACTATGCTGGAAATGGAGTTTTAGATGAAGAATCAGGTGAAGAAGAAATTGGATTCATTTCTATTATAGACAAGATGAATATTAAGTCATTTCCTAAAGATGAGAAAGTAAATCAAGAGCTAGTATTGATTTCACAAGCTAACATAAGGATAGACTGGATTATAGACAGTGGTTGTTCACATCACATGATAGGTGATAAAGGTAGGTTTGTTCATTTGGAAAAATACAATGGAGGTATGGTCAAATTTGGAGACAACACTCCTAAACCTATAGTTGGTAGAGGAGCCATCACTTTGGATGGAAAGAATAGTACTGATGATGTTCTTTATGTTGAAGGTTTGAAACACAACCTTCTCAGTGTTGGACAGTTACTTGGTAAAGGATATCAGCTAGAGTTCAAAGATGACAAATGCATCATTAACAACAAAGATGGTGTTATGATTGCATCAGGGACAAAGACAAGAGGTAATGTTTTTCAGCTCAATTCAGAAGCAAGTTGTTTTGTTTCTAAAGTTGATGATAGTTGGTTGTGGCATAAAAGACTATGTAATATCAATTTTGATAACATAGTAAAGATAAGAAATGTAAAGGCAGTAAGAGATCTACCTAGCATAGCAAAGCCAATTGATACTATATGCAGGGAATGTGTAATGGGGAAGCATGTGAGAAATTCATTCAGGAGCAAGTAGAATTCAACATAGAATAAGTTGGATTTCATTCATACAGACATATGTGGACCAACTCAAAAAAGATCATACTATGGTGAAAGGTATTTCATTTTGTTTGTTGATGTTTACACTAGGATGATGTGGGTTGCATTCTTAAAAGATAAGTTAGAAGCATTTTATAAGTTCAAAATATTCAAAGCTAAGGTTGAGAATGAATTTAGATTAAAGATAAAATGTTTGAGATCGGATAGAGGAGGAGAATTCACCTCTGATAGATTTTATGAGTACTACAAAGAACATGGCATAAAGAGACAGTTAAGTGCACCTAGAACCCCTTAGGAGAATGGAATTGTAGAGAGAAGGAATAGGATCATCCTTGATATAGCGTGCACCATTATGATAGAAGGAAAAATTGCACACACCTATTGGAGAGATGTGGTCAATACAGTAGTCTATATAATCAATAGAATTCAATTAAGGCCTAGCATAGACAAAACACCTTATGAGCTATGGTTTG
Organism: Chamaecyparis obtusa; assembly: GCA_027943335.1. Taxonomy (NCBI): domain Eukaryota; kingdom Viridiplantae; phylum Streptophyta; class Pinopsida; order Cupressales; family Cupressaceae; genus Chamaecyparis; species Chamaecyparis obtusa. Next base: position 128,366 of record BSBK01012079.1, read on the forward strand.
GTAATGTTCCCACAATAAAATATTTCAAAATATTTGGAAGCAAGTGCTACATCAAGAGGGATGAAGCAGTAGGGAAGTTTGATGCAAGAAGTGATGAAGGTATTTTTCTTGGTTACTCTACTAAAAGTAAAGCTTATAGATGTTTCAATTTAATATTGAAAAAGATCATTGAAAGTTCTCATGTAAAGATTGATGAAAATTTTATGATTCAAGAAAGATATCATGAACACCCATGATTGAAGAAGAACCTAGACCCTCCACTAGTGAGATAGTTATTGAGGAAATGTTTGACAGCATTGATGTGTTATTCAATGACCCTAAGACAAGTGAAGAAAATACTCCTAAGACTAATGATTCAACATCACCCAAAGTTCCAAAGTTGATGAAGCGTGCTCCCCTTAATACCACAAACACATAACAGATATAGAGAAACAACAACAATATGCAAGAACAGAAAATTGGCTTCTTATTATCTCCACAAATGTGGAATTAAAAACTTTCAGAATTACAATATGCAAAGCCACATGGGCATTCCCTTACAATAATTTGTAGGACAAAGCCTCGAACTATTACCCAGATTTACTACCCAGAACTATTCTGAACTGCCTAAGACAATAATACAACCTTCCTTTATAGGCAATTTTTCCACCGCTTGGGAAAGTTCCAAAATTTTAGCCAATAAGGCCGACCAAACTTAGAATTATTTTATTTTACATTTTATTACATCATATTCAGCTCAAGATAACCTTTGAAACCCGAAAGGAAATTTTGAAGAAAATTATTTTCTGCCATTTTAGGTGGCCCAACTTCTGAAGACCATAAGTCATCACCAGTTGACCCGATCAGCTATTATAACCCCATTTCGGAAATGCCACAAAGCGTTCTACAAGCTTGACCAGCACAAGCGCTCATCACCCAAATTTTTGACCTCATTCGGGGCCTCTAAAGCCTTCAAAACTGAGTTCAAAGTTTTTGTACCTTGCTGCCAATACTGAAAATCTTCAATATCTTCCAATATACACTTGATCTGGCAATGAAACTTTACTGGCAGAATTATATGACCAAAATGAACCTCCAAGAAAGAAATTAGATCATTCTGAGCACATATGAAAATTACCAAAAATAGTAACTTTCCATAAATAGCAGCTCTGCACAAAATAGCCCTTATTGAAAATAAAAATAGAAATGTTTTTGGGTGATGCAAGATTGCTCTTACACCCAGGATGCTCCTACATCAGACACCCGGGGTAATTTGAGAAGTGACCCGGTCACGACTCAGGTGTGCAGAGGAAAACCAAGATGGCTAACCTCCTCCTTTGTCAGCCATGATGAATCTTCAATAGGTTGTCCTTTCCACTTGACCAGATATTCTTCATATGTCCTGTTCCTTGTGCTTCTGCCAGCACGACTGTCCAGTATATCTTCGATCTCCTTAGTGTCTGAACTAGTTGCTGGAATACTCCACTGTGCTGCTGTGATCTCATCTTCAACACCTCCCTCATGATAATCTATCAAATCTGAAATGTTAAACACTGGTGAAATATTTAGCTCAGTAGGCAATTCTACCTCATATGTGTTTCTTGAATCATGTTTCTTCAATATCCTACATGGTCCAAACTTCTTCATTTTCAGCTTGTTATATGTACCAACTGGAAACTGCTCCTTCCGCAAATGAACCATGACTTCATCACCAACCTGAAATTCCTTATACCTCCTTTTCTCATCTGCCTTAGCCTTATACTATGTATTCATCTTGGTAATATGCTTCCTCACCTCCCCATGGATGTTCTTCAAGTGTTCTATAAAATCTTCAGCTTCAGCACTACTTATTTCTCCTTTATCTATCTTCCTCAATTCAGATGCATTTCTTGGACTACTTCCATATACAATCTAGAATGGTGATTTACCAGTGCTCCTGTTGATAAAATTATTGTATGCAAATTCCGCTTGTGGTAAAATCAAATCCCATCCTATTGGCTTATCTCCAATCAAACATCTCAACAAATTTTCCAAACTCCTATTCACCACCTCTGTCTGTCCATCAGTCTGTGGATGATGCGATGAACTAAATTTAAAATCTATCTTCAACTTCTTCCACAATGTACGCCAGAAATATGCAACAAACTTAGTGTCCCGATCTGAAACTATGGTCTTTGGCAAACCATGAAGTCTCACTACTTCTCTGAAAAACAATTCTGCTACATGAACAGCATCATTAGTCTTCTTGTAGGGAATGAAATGTGCCATCTTTGAAAATCTGTCAACCACCACAAAAATTGAATCATGTCCCCGTTGAGTCCTCGGTAAACCAAGAACAAAGTCCATGCTGATATCCTCCCAAGGCTTCTCTGGTATAGGTAATGGATGATACAACCCTGTATTCTGCTTCACTCCTTTCGCCATCTGACATACTCTACAATTTTGTACAAACTTCTTCACATCTTGCTGCAACTGTGGCCAGTAATAATTCTCACTAACCAAACTAAGGGTTTTATCAAGACCAAAATATCTAGCCAATCCTCCACTATGCTTCTCCTTGATGAGATTCTCCCTCATAGAACTTCGTGAAATGCACAACTGACTCCCTCTGAATAACATATCATCCTGGATGATGAAATCTAACCATTTCGTCTTGTCTAGAGTAACAGGTTCTGTACAAGCTTTACAAGCTTCACCAAAATCAGGATCCTCTGGATACAAATTCTTGAGTTCCTTGAACCCAACCACTTCAATCTGCATTTCTGTCATCAATAGTTTCCTTCTGCTAAGAGCATCTGCAACCCTATTAGACTTTCCACTCCTGTGTTTGAAAACAAATGTATAACTCAGCAAAAACTCAACCCATTTCAAATGCCTCTGATTCAACTTTCCTTGACTATTCAAATATTGCAAAGCTTGATGATCAGTATACAAAACAAACTCCTTAGGAAGCAGATAATGTCTCCACTTCTTTAATGCCTGAACTATAGCATAAAATTCCTGATCATAAATAGAATATTTCCTCTTGGCATCATTTAACTTCTCACTGAAATAAGCAACAGGTTTACCTTCTTGGCTCATAACAGCTCCTATTGTAGTACCACTAGCATCACAATCTACTTGAAACACCTTATTAAAATCTGGAAGTGTTAAAACAGGTTGTTCTGTAACTTTTTGTTTCAACAATTGAAAACTCTTTTCTGCCCCATTAGTCCACTTAAACTCTTTTCTATCCCCTCTCATTGTTTCAGTCAAGGGTCCACAAATACTGCTAAAATTTTTGATAAAATTTCTGTAAAAGCTAGCCAAACCATGAAAAGATCTTACCTCAGTAGCACTCCTTGGAGTAGGCCATTCAAGGATAGCCTATACCTTCTCTAGGTCCATTTTTAGACCTTCTACTAAAACTAAAAATCCCAAATACACTAACTCTTTCTTCATAAAACTACACTTCTTCAAATTAATCAACAATTTCTCTTCTCTCAGCTTCTCAAATACCATATGAATATGCATCATATGCTCCTCCAATGTCTTACTAAAGATCAAAATATCATCTAGGTAAACAATGACAAACTTACCCAGAAATTCTTTCAGAACCTCATTCATGAGCCGCATGAAAGTGCTCAGTGCATTGGTTAGCCCAAAAGGCATGACTAACCACTCATACAGTCCTTCCTTTGTCTTGAAGGCAGTCCTCCATTCATCTCCTTCTCTGATCTGAATCTGATGATATCCACTTTTTAGATCTATCTTTGAAAAATACACAGCTCCACTCAAACAGTCCATAATATCATCCATTCATGGCAATGGAAACCTGTACTTGATTGTGATCTTGTTTATTGCCCTAGAATCTGTACACATCCTCCATTCTTCATTCTTCTTTGGTGCTAATACCGTTGGTACAGCATAGGGACTCAGACTCTCACGGATCAATCCTTTCTGTAACAACTCATGTACTTGTCTGTTCAACTCCTCACTTTCTGTAGGTGTCATTCTGTGTACTGCCTTGTTCGGAAAACTTGCTCCTAGGATCAAGTCCATCTGATGACTGATCTTCCTGACTGGTGGTAATCCATCAGACACGTTATCAGATACAATATCCTGAAACTCATTCAACAAATTTGCAACTTCTACATGAATATCTTCTACTTCCTCTTTACCAACTTTTGGAATTAAAGAAAAACATACATGCTCATGCCTCATACCATCTAAGAAATTTCTTCCATCAACAAAAGTTATCCTTGCATTACCACATACCTTTTCTTTAGTCTCCTTCAATGGTTTTAGCTTATGTCGCACTCCATCCTTTGTCAGGGAATAGGTATTCGCACGACCATCATGTACAGCACATCTGTCAAACTGCCATGGTCTACCCAACAACATATGACATGCATCCATAGATATGATATCACACAATACCTCATCTTGGTATCCGCCAATCTTGAACTTCACCAGGCATTGTTCATTGACCATGACCTTGTGGTCATCCTGTACCCAGGCAATCCGATATGGATGCGGGTGTTTTTGTCTCTTGAGCTTCAACTTTGTCACCATCTCTTCTGACACCAAATTTTCAGTGCTTCCACTATCGATAATCACATCACAACATTTACCTTCACACTTACACCTGGTGTGAAACAAGCTCCTCCTTTGCTCGGGTTCATTCTCACCACTCAACAGGACTCTTCTGTTAATCAACGTTTCTCCTCTTTCAGCATCTTTAGAATTTGATGATCTAGCATCTTCATCTACATGTGCAACTCTGGCCTGGCCTTCATTTCTCCTGTCTATTCTGCCTTGGCGCTGAGGACATTCAAATGCCCTATGACCTTCTTCTCCACAGTGAAAACATGTTCCACGGAAGCCATCTCTTCCAGATCCTTGTCCTCTTCCTCTTCCTCTTTGATCTCTATTATTCTGATCCTGGAAGTGATTAGAATTATTTCCTCACTGATTCTGACTGCTACTGGCCTCATCCTTCTTTTTCGGATCTTCATTTCAGCCACCATATGACCGTCCACCAGATCGTCCACCATGACCTCTTCCATTTTGTCTGCTCTCAAACTTCTTGTTCAACTTTTTCTCTACTTTTAGGGCAAACTAGTATGCCTCTTCAATACTATTCATTCGAACCAGATTCAGCTCCTCCTGAATGCTTGGCCTTAACCCATTAAGGTATCGGGCAACTTTCTCCTTATCAGCTTCTACATAGCCTATTCTAATGAGAAGTCGATAGAACTCCTTTGTATACTCCTGAACAGATCTTCCTGCTTCCTTCAAACTCTGCATTTTCTTCAGTAGGTCAAGCTCATAATCAATAGGAATGAACTGTCACTTCAATTTATCCACCATCTGATCCCATCTCATGATTTTCTCCTTTCCCCTTCTATTTCGCTCCAACTGAATCTCTTGCCACCATATCTTCGCATGACCTTTCAGTCTGGCCTTCGCAAATTTGACCCTATCAGGATCCTCAACATCTTCATACTCAAAATATTCTTCACATTCATTGATCCAGTCGATCAATTCCTCTGGGTTAAGATTTCCAAAAAATGTAGGAACCTCAATCTTAGGTCTTTTCCCAATCTTGGAAATCGCCCCAAAAAGTCTTTCTTCCTCCTGGTTCACAATTTTAACTTCTCCTTCTTGATATTCTTCTTTGGCTTCATCCTCACTTTCATCTCTAACATTAAGATTCATTCCTCTGTGAATCTCTTCTTGCAATACTGGCACTTGTCTCTGCAGCTCTCTAACCTCAGGTGTCACAGCACCAGCTCTTCCGCCACGTTCTCTTCGTGGAGGCATTTTCATGATATGCGCTGAAACCCTAACCATGGTCCTGGTGCAAACTATCTCACAGTTGGCGATCTGTTTACACACTCAAAAAAACCTGCTCTAATACCACTTGATGAAGGGTGCTCCCCTTAATACCACAAACACATAACAGATATAGAGAAACAACAACAATATGCAAGAACAGAAAATTGGCTTCTTATTATCTCCACAAATGTGGAATTACAAACTTTCAGAATTACAATATGCAAAGCCACATGGGCATTCCCTTACAATATTCTGTAGGAAAAAGCCTCGAACTATTACGCAGATTTACTACCCAGAACTATTATGAACTGCCTAAGACAATAATACAGCCTTCCTTTATAGGCAATTTTTCCACCGCCTGGGAAGGTTCCAGAATTTTAGCCAATAAGGCCGACCAAACTTAGAATTATTTTATTTTACATTTTATTACATCATAGTCAGCTCAAGATAACCTTTGAAATCTGAACAGAAATTTTGAAGAAAATTATTTTCTGCCATTTCAGGTGGCCCAACTTCCGAAGACCATAAGTCATCACCAGTTGACCCGATTGGCTATTATAACCCCATTTCAGAAATGCCACGAAGCGTTCTACAGGCTTGACCAATGCAAGCACTCGTCACCCAAATTTTTGACCTCATCCGGGGCCTATAAAGCCTTCAAAACTGAGTTCAAAGTTTTTGTACCCTACTGCCAATACCGAAAATCTTCAATATCTTCCAATATACACTTGATCTGGCAATGAAACTTTACTGGCAGAATTATATGACCAAAATGAACCTCCAAGAGAGAAATCAAATCATTCTGAGCACATACAAAAATTACCAAAAATAGTAACTTTTCATAAATAGCAGCTCTGCACAAAATAGCCCTTATTGAAAATAAAAACAAAAATGTTTTTGGGTGATGCAAGATTGCTCTTACACCCAGGATGCTCCTGCATCAAAAGTTTACATCAAGAAATCATTCCAAGGAAAACATCATTGGAGATCAGAGCGGAAAAGTCTTAACAAGATCACAAACAAAGAACTCGGTTAAAAATGAAGTGGTATGTTTAATATCTTAGATTGAACCATTAAGTGTTGAAGATGCATGTAATAATTCAGATTGGCATGATGCTATGAAAGAAGAACTTGATCAGATTGTTAAGAATGACACTTGGGAACTGGTCCCTAGACCTAGTGATAAAAATGTGATTGGAACAAAGTGGATATTCAAAAATAAGATGAATGAAGATGGTACAGTAGTAAGAAATGAAGAAAGATTAGTATGTAAAGGATATGTGCAAAGACAAGGCATTGATTATTTAGACACATTTTCACTTGTGAGTAGACTAGAAGCTACTAAATTGTTTTTAGCTTATGCTACAGTTAAAAACTTCAAATTTTATTAGATGGATGTCAAATCAACATTCTTGAATGGAGACTTGAAAGAAGAAGTATACATTGAGCAACCTAAAGGTTTCACCCTATTAGACAGATGATAAAAGATTTTGGAATTCAGATTGATTATCTTATTGTTATTCACTGTGATAACACTAGCACTATCAATATGTCAAAGAACCCTGTGATGCATGCAAAGACAAAGCACATTGAGATCAAGTATCACTTCCTAAGAGAGAAAGTGGCAGAGAAAGAAGTCAAGTTGGACTATGTGAGTACTAAAGAATAGTTGGCAGATATATTCACAAAGCCCTTAAGTAGGGATACTTTTGAGTATCTCAGGGGGAAGTTGGGAGTAATTCCCTTCCCCAATTCTACTTAGAAAGAAGCAGGAACGACATCAGTCTTTAGAGACTAATGGAAGGTTGACTACTCTACCTCAGGAGTAGTACCGGTGCTTACAATGAATGGTGCCCTTTTCCATTGATGTCAAAGGGGGAGTATATAGTCATGAAAAATAGAAGTAAAAAGAGGAGTAATATACTAAGGGGGAGCAACATTCAGTTATGATAGCAATACAATTGAGGAAATGGAGAATATTAGAAAATATTGCAGCAAATGGAGGATTCATCTTTGGGGGAGTTTTGAAGAGGAAATGGAGAATGTTATAAAAGGAATGTTCATTTAGGTTGGTGTTTGTTTTCATTCCACATGTTGCCATCAATGCCAAAGAGGGAGATTGTTATAGATTTTCCAGTAGGCCAATACTGGCTATATGTTTGTCATTGATGACAACATATGGAAAGTAGCATGTGTGGAAATCTTATGTAGTAAGCCTTTAGTATATGTAGCATGCACATGATATCAACATGATATCATGGGTGCAGAGGTTAACTATTAGCACAGACAATTATATAGCAGTTGGTGTCAGCAATGTTCCTGACAGAGTAACAGACAATGTTCTATGTATGGTTGTCCTATGGGCATGTGCCCTTGGATATATGTTAAAGACATGTTAGTGATGTTAAGTTCATGGACACATAGTCTACTAATGAATGCAAGTGAAGTTATGCAGTCGCTATTCACAAGTAGAAGTTTCTTGTGTTTATTCAGAAGAGCTGACAGAGATTTTATTTGTTCTCGAATTGTGCCTATCTTGAGGATATGCAACCTTGGAGTTAAGCTTGGAGAAGTGTTATTGATGTTCAATTAAGAATGCATGAGTTAATTTAGCTTACAGAGAAAGTTCTAGTTGTTTTAGTAGAGCCGACAATGTGTAGCGTGGGTCTACATTCATTTTATTAGACAGGTCCCAGATTGAGTTGTGTGCATAATAGAGCTGACAGAATGTTTGTTGGAGTTTATTATGGTTTCTCTAATATGATTTCAAGGTGGTTCTAATAGGCCAACTTTATTATATCATTTGGAGGAAAGATATTTATAAGCAGTCATTTGTGATTGCTGGAGTGTAGTTCATGGTTGATTAAGTGAAGCAGAGTAGAGTGTGCAAGTTGTGGAACCATCAGAAAAAGTTTTATGTGACCAAGTAGAGTACTTGTGCTATTCATTGGAACTAATCCACATAGGAGGTCAAAGCACAGTTCACCAAAATCTGGATATAGTGTATATCTGTTATATAGAAGGTTGTAGCCTTTGCCCATTTCAGTAATGAGCTCTCAGACAGTGTGTCCTCTCCCCTAACAAGGACAATTGTAAAAGAATCCTAATAGGGTTTGAACCTTAACTAGGTCTACTATACTTAATATATTGTAAAGCTACTCTGAATAGGGTAAAGGATCTTCTAGCAAGGATCATTATACACTAGTACATAATATTAATGGGTATCAAGTCCCATCGAGGTTTTTACCTATTTGGGTTTCCCCGTAACCAAAATATTGGTGTTGTGTTCAAGTGTTCTTTCATTGTTTTTATGCTTTATGTTTAAGTATACTTAATTGGATAAAGAATTGAAACTTGTAGATAACTGATTCACACCCCCCCCCCCCCCCCTCTCAATTATCTCTTGGGACTATTCCTAACACTTACATGTTTGGAGAATTTTGAGAGGCACTTATCATGACTATATCCTCACAAATAGTGGAATATACTAGTTTTACTAAGTTTCCTTTCTCCATTTTGAGGTTTCCTTTCACTTTCATAGGGGTACAGTCAAAGGGTTCATTGAGAAAATGATCCTTTGAATGGTTACTATAAATATGAATGATTTGATATAGCATATTTCTCATTTTACTTGAAGTTTGGAATAGCTTGTGCAAGCATGAAAGTACTTTTTATCATTTTGGTTGTGATTGTTCCTCTACATAGTCAGGAAATGTAACTTTCTAATGATTATATGTAATGTTGAATGGATTAAATTCTTTATTCTTGGTAGAAGTGAATGGAAGGAATAGTTTTGGTGTTAGGTTTCATTTATTATTGAATTCAATAGTTTCCAAGATGTGTTGAGGAGTTTGGTCCTTGTTTAATGTTAACTATTCCTGCACAATCCACTCATACAATAGTGAAATTCTATGTGATTGACAATTTCATACAACTAGTCCTTTGGCGTGTATTAAACAGAATAAATTTTTTTGCATATTATTATCATTTTATTTCTTTGTTGTAAACATGCCATTGGTTCAGTTTTGTAAAAAAAATTCATGTTAAATTTTTTATTTTTTATTTTTCCATTTGATAGCCACAATCAACATTTCAAAATAGTGAATAACATCAAATTATGGAGATAAAGCATGGGCTAGGGCACAACATTAGTAGATTAAAAGAAATAGAATGATGATAATATGCTAAAAATTCTATTATGTTTAATACACACCAAAGAACCAGTCCCAACAATTCTTAAACATACTTTATTTTGTTTAAGAATTGGTGGGAGTAGTTTTTAAACATTCATATTCACTTATTGAATGCTTTGGAGACTATTGGTTTGACTTATTCACTTATTAAAATGTAGTTTTGATTTGGTTAATATTTAGAAAAGATTAATAAAGTATTTAAAGATAATCTTACATGTTTGGAGAGGTTTGAAAGGAACTTATCATGACTTTTTAGACCATTAGTATACCAATATATGACTATCCAAATCATAAAAATGCCTCACCCTTAGGGCCAAACTATCACTACTGCTCCCTAGCTATCAATTCCCTTAAGGAACACACTGTTCCAGCCAGTGTTCTCTTTACTTTCTCAAATCTCTGCAAGTCATGAACATTAGAGTTGTATAATACATTTTTAGTATCCTCTTTCCATGGGTCCTAGGCCTTTGGGTCCATGGAAAGGAAATATATTACAAAATACTCTTCAAAACAAAGGAAAAACATAGAAAATTTAGTCCAACTCATTGTAGATGAAGGAACAATCATGCTAATAGTTCCTCTAAGTCTTCCAAAACATTTATTGAACTCCCCTAAATTCCTATTGGATCCCCAAATTTCTTAATCCAATCAACTTACATCAGGATCATGCGAAACTTCAAAGGATTAAAAACATTACTTGGAACAGTCACTGGTTTTACCAGTCAAAACATAAGGAACATAATTTTAAAGTACTCACAATACATTCAATGATGAAATGAATTCTTGGAGATTTCTTTCTATTCCATCCTTGAATTTAGAAACCAAAAAAATAAGTAAAGAAGCCTTTCAACAATGCATAACACAATGGACTTGCAGATTTAAACTTCTATTTTTATTGAATCTATTTTCCTCCCATACACTCCAGGGTTAAGTCTGTCATACAATGACTTTCAAAGGTTACATATAACTCCATCAAAACTTTCCCAACCATGAAGAACATAGGTGAAGAACTTGATGGTATCGTGTTTTAATCTTTAAGAACTTGATCAAGAACATAGGTTTTAATGAAATATCAATTTGATTTGTAAAGTTTGTGTTCTTTACAAATTTTAAAGGCTCTAATACTTACTAGGGTAGATGTGGATGTGAAACCTTATTATTTTACAACTAAGTCTCTATTTGTTGGGCATACTGATTATAAGTACTTGACATTTATCACAAATGTTGCCAATTAAGGTTGGCGGGATGATTACACCTATCCTGAAAAAAGACTGTCAAATCATTATGCTTTCAAATCAATTACCTATCAATGTATCCCTTGCAAGGGAGAGAAGCCAAAAACATAAAGAACATGCACATAAACATGATAGCTGAAAAACTTAAATGGAATACACCAAGAAGTACCAAATGATGAATTCTCAATTGTTGTAATGGCAAAGAATCAAAACCATCCATTTCTAGAACTTGATTTTCTAGTCTAAATGATTTTTCTATAGTCGTAATGATTTTTCTAGAACTTGATTTTCTAGTCTTAATGATTTTTCTATAGTCCTAATGATTTTTCTATAGTCTTAATGATTTTTCTTTTGTCCTAATATTTTTTGCTCTTGATAAATTAGGCCTTGATTTTGAATATTTGTTCACTATTTATCTTAGCTCTATATTTTATTCATTTTTCATATACATAGAGACTACACATGCTGATAAAAAAATGAGCTATTTGATTAAGGTTAAGTATTCATGATTGCAAATAGTCAATATATCTGATGGTACTCCTTGGTGTATTCCATTTTAAAATAATCATGTTTCTATGGCTATGATAAATGTCCCTTTATGTTGAGAAAATTAGAGTTGAAAAAATGGTTACAAACAAATCATCCTTCTTCCACCAACATTCTAGTCAATGTACAAGTAATGAGTCATTCCATTCAAGAAAGACCAAGTTTGACAATATCAACCCAGAACAAAATAAGGAGTATGCAGAATTTAGTGATTGTATCTTCCATTAGAGCCACTTCATATGCACAGGTGATTAACATGCATATTTTCATGAGTGCTATTGGAGCTTACCCAACAACACATGTACTATTGTGAAAATCACCACAAATTTATTTTATGCTAGGTCTAGCTCTGAGTATTTCTTGGTCAAATATGCATTTGTTTCACTTGTGCATATACCTTCTATGATCAACTCTTATATGCATAGGTGATGAACATTCATATTTGCCTAAATAGTACTTTGAGTATTCCTCCAACACATGTACTATTATGAAAATCATCACAAGTCCATTTGTTGGAGGAAATATCATAGTACATATGTTTGGAGGTCTAAAGGAAACAAGAGAAGTTGAAGAGTCATGAGTTTTAAGATTGTACTTAATATAGCAAAGCTTCATTCAATGGTACATTCAAACATGAAAAAAACCATTCTTAAACCAGATTAAAGTAGTAAACCAAAGGACACACCGATTATAAGTAAACTAGTAAACCAAAGGACATGCTTTTACTACTAAGTCTCTATTTGTTGGGCATACTGATTATAAGTACTTGACATATATCACAAATGTTGCTAATTAAGGTTGGAGGGATGCTTACACCTATCCTAAAAAAGATTGTCAAATCATTATGCTTTCAAATCAATTACCTATCAGTGTATCCCTTGTGAGGGAAGAAGCCAAACACATAAAGAACATGCACATAAACATGATAACTAAAAAAATTAAATGGAATACACCAAGAAGTACCAAATGATGAATGCTCAATTTTTGTAATGGCAAAGCATCAGAACCATCCATTTCTAGAACTTGATTTTCTAGTCTAAATGATTTTTCTATAGTCATAATGATTTTTCTAGAACTTGATTTTCTAGTCTTAATGATTTTTCTTTCATCCTAATGTTTGTTTCTCTTGATAAATTAGGCCTTGAATTTGAATTTTTTTTCACTATTTTATTTTAGCTTGATATTTCATTCATTTTTCATATACACAGAAAATACACATGCTGATAAACAAATGAGCTATTTGATTATTCACTATTCATGATTTTAAATGATCAATATTTCTGATGGTACTCCTTAGTGTATTCCATTTAAAAATAATCATATTTCTATGACTATGTTTATTTTCCATTTCTACAATATGGACATGTACTTTACTTTGAGCACTGTGCTTTATCTTGTGGACTACAAGGCAGAGCCATTAAGCCTCCATGACAGTCTGAAGCTATTTACCCTATTGATACCCTTGGTATTTTGGACCACCCCTTGGAGGATAGGAAAACCATAGAGATGCTCAATATTATTACCTTGGCTCATTTGAAGGCAATTTTTTTTCTTTTCCTTGATGTTTCAGGGTCCTATGGTTATAGTATTGCATAACAGGTAGCTCTATTTCATAGCATAAAACCTATGTTTGCCAATAAGCCTCTTATTGTAGTTTGTAATAAGATTGATTTGCAACCACTAGAGACTACAAGCTTGAAGAAGTGGTATATTTTGGAAAATGAAGAGTGGAAAGAAGATGATATTCTTGAGATCATGGATGGACACAATGTTGCAGACTTTATTGATTCAGATATCTTGCAGAGGCTTGAAGAACTAGAGAGGGAAGAAGGGCTTAGGATGGCAACTGAGGGTGATGAGGATGATGAGATGGAGGAAGTGGAGTTGAATCCTAATGAAAAGGAAGCTCTGGCTACAATTAGGAAGAAGAAGAAGATGCTTATTATTGAACACAAATTGAAGAAGAGTACTGCAACGAGCACGCCTACCATACCAAGGAAGTTTGACAAGAACAAGGAATATGGCTTAAACAAAATGGGAAGACATGTTTCTAGCATGGGCTTGGATCCTTTGACAGTTAGCTTGATAATAAATGAAGTAGATTAGACCTAAGCAATTAGCTTCCTAAGAAAAATCTCATAAATGAGTTGTGTGTACCCCAATTCATGTGCCTTCTATGCATATCTAAATGATATATTTGAAACAAAAAGGGTAAGGCGTAAAGAAGTTAATTTTGCATCACTAGATAGATCTGTATGTTTTATCCACAATGACAAAAATTCATAAAACATACAGACCTGTCTAGTGATCATATTGTGCTGAAGGTGGCACCTACTTATCTTTACACATTTGTTGTAGTGCAACAGAGCATTAGACATCACCTTCAACACAATATGATCACTAGACAAGTCTGTATGTTTTGTGTAGTTTGGTCATTATGGATAAAATATGTAGATCTGTCTAGTGATACAAAATTAACTTCTTTAAGCCTTACCCTTGTTTTTCCAAATATATCATTTGGGTACGCATAGAGGGAACAAGAATTGGGGTATGTATAGTTCATTTATGGGATTTTTCTTGGGAAGATAATTCCTCATATGTCATCTACATTATTATGAAGCTAATTGCCAAAGGATCCAGGCCCAGGCTAGAAAGATGTATTCCCAAACACATAAAAACATGCACATAAAAACGACAGCTGAGAAACATAAATGTAGATTTCACAATAGCTGAGAAACATAATTGTACCTGCATCATGGTCACAATTTTTTGGAGACAACATAATTGAGTTGTATACCCAAGCGATGGAGAGAAACTTTTGCACCTCCAATTCCAAATTGAATACATTTGTTGGAGGACCTTGTATTCATGAGAAACAAATGTAGTCAACTTGGAATCAGAGGTGTAGGAGCTAGTTTCTCTCCATCATCTAGGTATACAACATAATTGATTTGTATACCCAGATGATGCAAAGAAACTACTACTCCTCTAGTTCCAAAGGAGTAAAGGTTTCTTTGCATCATCTGGGTATACCACTCAATTATGTTGTCTCCAAAAACTTTTGACCATAATGCCTACATTTATGTTTCTTAGCTATTGTGTCCCAGGACCCCCTTATGACCCTTTACAACCCCTAAGAATACACATCTTAGAGGTCTTAAAATGTCATAAAGGGTCGTAAGAGGCTCCTAGGAGGGGCTAGATGAGCTTCCACCTTCATGTGGTTGGTTGTATTAAGTAGAGAATGTTAAACTATTCTTGAAACAAAGAGAAGCTCAATAATTTAAGGTCTCAGTCCACGGAGATGGTGAAAAACAATGGAATCAATGATGGAGAGTTTTTAGATACTGACAAGACATATATGTAGTGGAGGCCAGAAGGAATTTTTGTGGATATTTGCTAGATGTGGAGATTTTCTAGAGAGAGTTTCTAGATTGAGTACTAGTGGAGAGATGATGATTTAGTACTACATCTATAAAACCTTCACAAATATCCCTTTTTTGGCCTCCACTCATACCTCTTCTTAGAATCTAGAAACTTTGGATACTATTTCTCATCCATGCACAAAATGTGTTAGTGATCATATAAAATTACTTTTATGAGATTGGGATCAATTATGAGAAGGTAAAAAATAAGATAATTTTATTGTATCATTCATTTCTTTTATCCATTCATATTTTCTACCTCCTCTTATATTGGATACTGTGCAGTGTACATAAAGGCAAGGTGGTGATTATTCTTAACAATCGACAGGTATAAGTCTTCCAACCCTTACCTAGTAGCTAGGACTAAAGATAGCAGAGCTCAAGAGACCATCATAGTTGGTCTCCATCCTTGGTCCATATACTGACAAAACATTTTACATTTCGTTAGCGCATCAAATGCAGTGATTTGAAAGAATTTAATGGATGATATTTTCATGTATAACGTATATTATTTTAGTTTGATGATGAATGAATTTATCTACTTCACGCATTTATATACATTAAGCACAACCATAAAGAAGCATCCCATATCTATTCTTGGGAGGACATGCTTCTTTATGGTTGTGCTCATAGTATACAAGTGCATGGAGTCGATAAATTCATACAACATTAACTTAAATAATATATGTTATCATGAAAATATTCTATTAATTCTTTCAAATCCCCTCATTTGATGAGCTAACAAAATGTAAAATATTTTGTTAGTATAGGGACCAAAGACGGAGACCAACTATGATGGTCTCTTGAGCTTTGTTATTTTTACTATGCTAATCCGTCAGTTTTTTGACAGTTTGCAATCTATTTTCGACAAAAGAGCTATTTGTCTAACAGATTCTTGTGTTGGTACTTAATTTCCTCATGTTGGACATCTGACAGGTAACCATCAGTAGAACCCCAATCTGACATATTGGTTCGACGGGGACTGCTATACCTCTGATAGGTAGTTCTGTTGGACATCTACTGAATATCTATCACCTTTCTGACCAACGAAATGTCATAAGAAGCATTTTTTTGATAGATCAATCCCATAGTAAAATTGCAATTTATGTGACCTATTCCAATGGGTAGTGATATCAAAATACTGATGGTTATCACTTCCATCACCATTTCCAACACAAAAATGCTGACAGATAGATGTGTTGAAAGGTCAACAAATTGTAGTGGAAAATTTGACAAATGGCCGTCAGAATTTGGCCTCAAATGTACTAGTGATAGAAGATAAGCTAACAATGAAAAAGTGAATTAAGAAAGATATATGTTAGTATAGGTTCTGATCTTCAGGTGTCCTTTCCAATGTAAGGTTTTTATTTCTCTTTGTGTCATCCATGTTGGTACCTTTTAGGAAATCATATAGCAGAAAAAAGAAAACCAAAATTG
>BSBK01012079.1:150000-165666 GCA_027943335.1 Chamaecyparis obtusa
CCTAATCCTATCATTCCTAATTTGATTCCTAACCTTCCTATCCCTAATATGATACCTAATTATCCATCTGTTAATCCAAGTTTTTGATGAAGGGTGATCCCCTTAATACCACAAACACATAACAGATATAGAGAAACAACAACAATATGCCAGAACAGAAAATTGGCTTCTTATTATCTCCACAAATGTGGAATTACAAACTTTCAGAATTACAATATGCAAAGCCACATGGGCATTCCCTTACAATATTCTGTAGGACAAAGCCTCGAATCAATACCCAGATCTACTACCCAAAACTATTCTGAACTGCCTAAGACAATAATACAACCTTCCTTATATAGGCAATTTCCACCGCCTGGGAAGGTTCCAGAATTTTAGCCAATAAGGCCGACCAAACTTAGAATTATTTTTATTTTACATTTCATTACATCATAGTCGGCTCAAGATAACCTTTGAAACCCGAACAAAAATTTTGAAGAAAATTATTTTTCACCATTTCGGGTGGCCCAACTTCCGAAGACCATAAGTCATCACCAGTTGACCCGCTTGGCTATTATAACCCCATTTCAAAAATGCCACGAAGTGCTCTACAGGCTTGACCCGCGCAAGCGCCCGTCACCCAAATTTTCTACCTCATCCGGGGCCTCTAAAGCCTTCAAAACTGAGTTCAAAGTTTTTGTACCCTGCTGCCAATACTGAAAATCTTCAATATCTTCCAATATACACTTGATCTGGCAATGAAACTTTACTGGCAAACTTATATGACCAAAATCAACCTCCAAGAAAGAAATTAGATCATTCTGAGCACATACAAAAATTACCAAAAATAGTAACTTTCCATAAATAGCAGCTCTGCACAAAATAGCCCTTATTGAATATAAAAATAGAAATATTTTTGGGTGATGCAAGATTGCTCTTACACCCAGGATGCTCCTGCATCAGACACCCAGGGTAATTTGAGAAGTGACCCTGTCACGACTCAGGTGTCCAGAGGAAAACCAAGACGGTTAACCTCCTCCTTTGTCAGCCATGATGAATCTTCAACAGGTCGTCCTTTCCACTTGACTAGATATTCTTCATATGTCCTGTTCCTTGTGCTTCTGCCAACACAACTGTCCAGTATATCTTCAATCTCCTTAGTGTCTGAACTAGTTGCTGGAATACTCCACTGTGATGCTGTGATCTCATCTTCAACACCTCCCTCATGATACTCTGTCAGATCTGAAATGTTAAACACTGGTGAAATATTTAGCTCAGTAGGCAATTCTACCTCATATGCATTTCCTGAATCATGTTTCTTCAGTATCTTACATGGCCCAAACTTCTTCATTTCCAGCTTGTTATATGTACCAACTGGAAACCGCTCCTTCCGCAAATGAACCATGACTTCATCACCAACTTGAAATTCTTTATACCTCCTTTTCTCATCTGCCTTAGCCTTATACTATGCGTTCATCTTGGTAATATGCTTCCTCACCTCCCCATGGATGTTCTTCAAGTGTTCTGCAAAATCCTCAGCTTCAGCACTACTTATTTCTCCTTTATCTATCTTCCTCAATTCAAATGCATTTCTTGGACTACTTCCATATACAATCTGGAATGGTGATTTACCAGTGCTTCTGTTGAGAGAATTATTGTATGCAAATTCTGCCTGTGGTAAAATCAAATCCCATCCTGTTGGCTTATCTCCAACCAAACATCTCAGCAATTTCCCAAACTCCTATTCACCACCTCTGTCTGTCCATCAGTCTGTGGATGATGTGATGAACTGAACTTCAAATCTATCTTCAACTTCTTCCAAAATGTACGCCAGAAATATCCAACAAACTTAGTGTCCCAATCTGAAACTATGGTCTTTGGCAAACCATGAAGTCTCACTACTTCTCTGAAAAACAATTCTGCTATATGAACAGCATCATTAGTCTTCTTGCAGGGAATAAATGTGCCATCTTTGAAAATCTATCAACCACCACAAAAATTGAATCATGTCCCCGCTGAGTCCTCGGTAAACCAAGAACAAAGTCCATGCTGATATCCTCCCAAGGCTTCTCTGGTACAGGTAATGGCTGATACAATCCTGTATTCTACTTCACTCCTTTCGCCATCTGACATACTCTGCAACGCTGTACAAACTTCTTCACATCTTGCTGCAACTGTGGCTAATAATAATTCTCACTAACCAAACCAAGGGTTTTATCACGACCAAAATGTCCAGCCAATCCTCCACTATGCTTCTCCTTGATGAGATTCTCCCTCATAGAACTTCGTGGAATGCACAACTGACTCCCTCTGAATAGCATATCATCCTGGATGATGAAATCCAACCATTTCATCCTGTCTAGAGTAACAGGTTCTGTACAAGCTTTCCAAGCTTCACCAAAATCAGGATCCTCTGGATACAAATTCTTGAGTTCCTTGAACCCAACCACTTCAATCTGCATTTCTGTCAGCAATAGTTGCCTTCTACTAAGAGCATCTGCAACCCTATTAGACTTTCCACTCCTATGTTTCAAAACAAATGTATAACTTTGCAAAAACTCAACCCACTTCAAATGCCTTTGATTCAATTTTCCTTGACTATTCAAATATTGCAAAGCTTGATGATCAGTATACAAAACAAACTCCTTAGGAAGCAGATAATGTCTCCACTTCTTTAATGCCTGAACTATAGCATAAAATTCCTAATCATAAACAGAATACTTCCTCTTGGCATCATTTAGCTTCTCACTGAAATACGCAACAGGTTTACCTTCTTGGCTCATAACAGCTCCTATTGCAGTACCACTAGCATCACAATCTACTTGAAACACCTTATTAAAATCTGGAAGTGCTAAAACAGGTTGTTCTGTAACTTTTTGTTTCAATAATTGAAAACTCTTTTCTGCCCCATTAGTCCACTTAAACTCTTTTCTATCCCCTCTCATTGTTTCAGTCAAGGGTCCACAAATACTGCTAAAATTTCGGATAAACTTTCTGTAAAAGCTAGCCAAACCATGAAAAGATCTTACCTCAGTAGCACTCCTTGGAGTAGGCCATTCAAGGATAGCCTGTACCTTCTCTGGGTCCATTTTTAGACCTTCTGCTGAAACTACAAATCCCAGATACACTAACTCTTTCTTCACAAACTGCACTTCTTCAAATTAATCAACAATTTCTCTTCTCTCAGCTTCTCAAATACCATACGAATATGCATCATATGCTCCTCCAATGTCTTACTAAAGATCAAAATATCATCTAGGTAAATAATGACAAACTTACCCAGAATTCTTTCAGAACCTCGTTCATGAGCCGCATGAAAGTGCTCGGTGCATTGGTTAGCCCAAAAGGCATGACTAACCACTCATACAGTCCTTCCTTTGTCTTGAAGGCAGTCTTCCATTCATCTCCTTCTCTGATCCGAATCTGATGATATCCACTCTTCAGATCTATCTTTGAGAAATACACAGCTCCACTCAAACAGTCCATAATATCATCCATTCGTGGTAATGGAAACTTGTACTTGATTGTGATCTTGTTTATTGCCCTAGAATCTGTACACATCCTCCATTCTCCATTCTTCTTTGGTGCTAATACCACTGGTACAGCACAGGGACTCAGACTCTCACAGATCAATCCTTTCTGTAACAGTTAATGTACTTGTCTGTTCAACTCCTCACTTTCTGCAGGTGTCATTCTGTGTGCTGCCTTATTCGGCAAACTCGCTCCTGGGATCAAGTCCATCTGATGACTGATCTTCCTGACTGGTGGTAATCCATCAGGCACGTTATCGGATATAATATCCTAAAACTCATTCAACAAATCTACAACTTCTACAGGAACATCTTCTACTTCCTCTTTACCAGCTTTTGGAATTAAAGCAAAACATACATGCTCATGCCTCATACCATCTAGGAAATTTCTTCCATCAACAAAAGTTATTCTTGCATTACCACATACCTTTTCTTCGGTCTCCTTCAATGGCTTTAGCTTATGTCGCACTCCATCCTTCGTCAGGGAATAGGTATTCGCATGACCATCGTGTACAGCACATCTGTCAAACTGCGCACGGTCTACCCAATAACATATGACATGCATCCATAGAGATGATATCACATAGTACCTCATCTTGGTACCCGCCGATCTTGAACTTCACTAGGCATTGTTCATTGACCATGACCTTGTGGTCATTCTGTACCCAGGCAATCCGATATGGATGTGGGTGTTTCTGTCTCTTGAGCTTCAACTTTGTCACCATCTCTTCTGACACCAAATTGTCAGTGCTTCCACTATCAATAATCACATCACAACATTTACCTTCACACTTGCACCTGGTGCGAAACAGGCTCCTCCTTTGTTCAGGTTCATTCTCACCACTCAGCAAGACTCTTCTGTTAATTAGCGTTTCTCCTCTTTCAGCATCTTCAGAATTTGATGATCTAGCATCTTCATCTACATGTGCAACTCTGGCCTGGCCTTCATTTCTCCTGTCTGTTCTACCTTGGCGTTGAGGACATTCAAATGCCCTATGACCTTCTTCTCCACAGTGAAAACATGTTCCACGGAAGCCACCTCTTCCAGATCCTTGTCCTCTTCCTCTTCCTCTCTGATCTCTATTATTCTGATCCTGGAAGTGATTGGAATTATTTTCGCGCTGATTCTGACTGCTACTGGCCTCATCCTTCTTTTTTGGATCTTCATTTCGGCCACCATATGACCGTCCACCAGATCGTTCACCGTGACCTCTTCCATTTTGTCTGCTCTCGAACTTCTTGTTCAGCTTTTCCTCTACTTTTAGGGCAAATTGGTATGCCTCCTCAATACTGTTCATTCGAACCAGATTCAACTCCTCCTGAATGCTTGGCCTTAACCCATTAAGGTATCGGGCAACTTTCTCCTTATCAGCTTCGGCATGGCCTGTTCTGATGAGGAGTCGATAGAACTCCTCTGTATACTCCTGAACAGATTTTCCCGCTTGCTTCAAACTTTGCATTTTCTTCAGTAGGTCAAGCTCATAATCAACAGGAATGAACTGTCGCTTCAATTTTTCCACCATCCGATCCCATCTTGTGATTTTATCTTTCCCTCTTCTATTTCGCTCCAATTGAATTTCTTGCCACCAGATCTTCGCATGACCTTTCAGTCTGGCCTTCGCAAATTTGACCCCATCAGGATCCTCAACATCTTCATACTCAAAATATTCCTCACATTTATTGATCTAGTCAATCAATTCCTCTGGGTTAAGATTTCTAGAAAATGTAGGAACCTCAATCTTAGGTCTTTTCCCAATCTTGGAAATCGCCCGAAAAAGTCTTTCTTCCTCCTGGTTCACAATTTCAACTTCTCCTTCTTGATATTCTTCTTCGGCTTCATCCTCGCTTTCGTCTCTGACATTAAGATTCATTCCTCTGCGAATTTCTTCTTGCAATGCTCGCACTTGTCTCTGCAGCTCTCTAACCTCAGGTGTCACAGCACCAGCTCTTCCGCCACATTCTCTTCGTGGAGGCATTTTCGCGATGCGCGCTGAAACCCTAACCACGGTCCTGGTGCAAACTGCCTCACAGTCGGCGATCTGTTTACACACTCAAGAACTCCTGCTCTGATACCACTTGATGAAGGGTGATCCCCTTAATACCACAAACACATAACAGATATAGAGAAACAACAACAATATGCCAGAATAGAAAATTGGCTTCTTATTATCTCCACAAATGTGGAATTACAAACTTTCAGAATTACAATATGCAAAGCCACATGGGCATTCCCTTACAATATTCTGTAGGACAAAGCCTTGAATCAATACCCAGATCTACTACCCAAAACTATTCTGAACTGCCTAAGACAATAATACAGCCTTCCTTATATAGGCAATTTCCACCGCCTGGGAAGGTTCCAGAATTTTAGCCAATAAGGCTGATCAAACTTTGAATTATTTTTATTTTACATTTCATTACATCATAGTCGGCTCAAGATAACCTTTGAAACCCGAACAGAAATTTTGAAGAAAATTATTTTTCGCCATTTCGGGTGGCCCAACTTCCGAAGACCATAAGTCATCACCAGTTGACCCGCTCGGCTATTATAACCCCATTTCGGAAACACCACGAAGTGCTCTACAGGCTTGACCCACGCAAGCGCCCATCACCCAAATTTTCTACCTCATCCGAGGCCTCTAAAGCCTTCAAAACTGAGTTCAAAGTTTCTGTACCCTGCTGCCAATACCGAAAATCTTCAATATCTTCCAATATACACTTGATCTGGCAATGAAACTTTACTGGCAGACTTATATGACCAAAATCAACCTCCAAGAAAGAAATCAGATCATTCTGAGCACATACAAAAATTACCAAAAATAGTAACTTCCATAAATAGCAGCTCTGCACAAAATAGCCCTTATTGAATATAAAAAACAGAAATATTTTTGGGTGATGCAAGATGCTCTTACACCCAGGATGCTCCTGCATCAATTTTTCCCATACTTATGATGGGATTCAAGCTATAGTTCATGATGCAGATGTGCAAGAGTTCTTTTATTTACCTTCCCCTCTTATTCATGATGATATTAAAGGAAAGGGTAAATAAACTTCTTCAAAACCAATTATTTCACCTTATACAACCTTTACTCATGAGAATTATGAACAATCACCTCCTGTAGAATCTTTACATAATATATACACTACAGGATTCAATATAATGACTAAACAAGGTTATAAAGGTTTAGGGCTTGGAGTTAATGAGCATGGTAATAGATATCCAGTTCATATACCCCCTAAATAAGATGTGTATGGTGTTGGTTATCCATAATCTCAAATCAAGGTAGGTGATGTTGATCATCGTCCTCCTCTTCATGTTCTTCTCCCTACACCTACCATAGATAACATTGATATTCGCCAAGATGTAGCTAAGAAGGTGTATGTTCAATTAATGAATTCCAAGAAAGAAATCTTTAAACCTATGCCGAAAGATGCTTATCCAAGTAAAAATTTCCTTTTCATTATAGTAATACACATTTAATTTTTGATTGTAAGCATTTCAAGATATATGTTAGGGAAAGAGATACTTTATGAATTATATCTCACTCCCGTGTAGTTTTACAATTCCTTCATAATTTTGATATAGGGGATACCCCTCATTCTGATATAATATAGACTTCTTCTCCTCTTGTCTCAAGACTAGGGGGGCAAGAGGAATTTAATCAAGTCTTATAGGATCCATTACACTCTTGGCATATATTTTATCCAGAGCTTAATTGGTATTCTTCCTACCCTTCCCTTTTTATCTATGCTTTTTGTATTATGTTTATAATCATCCATAGATTTTATTCTATATTCAAGATATATTTTCTAAGACATTTGTTTTTCAAACATATCCCTTTCTTTCATCCCTGGAGAGAAAGGTTCTTCCTTCTTTCTATTTTTCTAGGGATCTACTTTCCTTAGCTTAGTGGCATTTGTTTATCTTGCAATATTATTTTATTATACTGACCGATGTCTTGACTACGGATATCCTTTTATATCAGAGGTTTTTGTCCTAGGTCATCAACTATTCTCTATTTTGCAAATCATGTTCATTATAAAATCTTTCCCTTGCTTTGGTGATTAGAGTTGTTTCCCTCATTTCAAATATTCCTCTTTGTCTTGATTGCAGGGGGCTTGATGATTGAATCTTTGTTCTCACCTAGTTTATCTTTGAAAGATGATATTATATCAAAAGGAACTCCTCTATGGTGGGGGGTCTTGTTGATAAGATCTCTTTCTTTGAGGATCCTTTTTCCATGAGTGACATATCCTTTTTCATGATTATCTATGCTCTTGGATGTAAGGCTCAATACCCTTCACTAAGAATATAGTATACATTGTTGATAAACAAGATATCTCCTTACATTGTGAAGTAGGTATCCTCTTCCTCTTCATTATCATGTCTAGTAGATAGCCATGATAAGGAGGGGGCATATAAAGAGTCTCCCTTGTAGTATAGTTTTTTATTTATATGCTAAATCCTCTGAAGGTAACACACATAAGTTGCTAAATCCTGAAGAGACACACATTTTTCAATTTTGAATATGCTAAATCTTCTGAAGGTAACACACATAAGTTTCTAAATCCTGAAGAGACACGCATATTTCAATTTTTCAATATGCTAAATCTTTTAAAGGTAACACACATAATTTTCTAAATCCTGAGGAGACACGCATTTTATATTCCATGGTGATACAAGAAGGTGGATCTATGGGTATTCTAGAAGTCATCAGAAGATAGTATATTTTCAAAGCATAATTTATGGGTGAACTATCAGGTTTGGCCACCTATTTGGCTCTTCCTCCTTGGTGATTCATGGTAAGGTGGGCATCTTAATGGGTGAGGTAATCACTTTCTCCTTTCTTTCTTTTCACTTTCATGCTAGTAGGATTAGATCATGAAGCTATGTTATTTATAGTGTTGCTCTTGTCTTTCTTATGTAATTATTTATTCTTTTATGATAGCTTTCTGAATATGATATTAGTATAGGAAGCATTTCTTGGCAAGGTTTCCTTTACTAGTTGATTTGGATTTTTACTAACCCTCTTTTATGTCTTTTGGTTTTCTCTTTGTTTTCACACCCTTGTGCATGTGTGTTGAGTTAGAATCTTTAGCCTAGGAGCTTGTGTCCTTAGCTAAGTGTTATTCTACCTCATTGTGAATCCACTTGGATCTCTTATTTCTTCTCCTTTACCAATAGTTTACATTGAGTCCATACTCTTGCTAAAGTGGGGGCTTAATGTGTCATCTTAAAATGGAAGCACATCCATGTTAAGAGTGTTTAGCCCTCCAAGTAAGTGGTTTGGGGTCATGTCAAGTGCCTTGAATTGATCTTTCCATGCATTTGACTTTTTCCCCCTATTCTTCTTCTCTCTCCACCTATTTCTAGCCTTTTTCTGGCACCTAGTCATGCAAATTTAAAAACTACCATCTTATGGTCAAGGTCCACCTCTGAGGTCAAGGTCAACCACAACCCTGACCTAGGATAGAGTTGACCTTGACTCTAACCTAGGGCAAAGTTGACCTTGACCCTAACCCTAGGTCCAAATTTCAAATTCTAGAGGTTTCAAGATATCGAGCTTTAGAAAGTTTTATTTTCCTGCTTCTGGGTCAGCTATTTCAGGTTTCAGAATGGTAGCCTCTTAAATTGCATTTAATCTAAGTCCATTTCTAGGGGTTAAGGGTTAATTAGGATTTAATTATCCAATGTCAACCTTCTCTAGGAGTTTGGGCCCTAGATCACTATAAAAGGAAGCCTTCCTCTCTCATTTTCTCCATCTTCAACCCAATAATTTCATGGTCTCTTCTCCATATCTCTCAAGCAAGCATTCTCAAGAAAGGAAAAATTCAAGAAAGCATCCAAGCATTTAAGTTCTCCATTGAAGATCAAGGATTCAAGCATTCAAGATTCATCATTCAAACCCTAGATCTAGCTATCATGATGGTGTGATCTTCCTTCAAGATCCTTTGTTCATCTTTAAGATTCATTCATTCTTCCCTCAAGGTGGATGCCAAGCATACAATC
Source organism: Chamaecyparis obtusa (assembly GCA_027943335.1). Classification (NCBI taxonomy): domain Eukaryota; kingdom Viridiplantae; phylum Streptophyta; class Pinopsida; order Cupressales; family Cupressaceae; genus Chamaecyparis; species Chamaecyparis obtusa. The sequence goes on from BSBK01012079.1 coordinate 159,520, forward strand.
ATGGAGGTTTTGACTTACATGTGTTAATGTTGTGTTCAATCTTTCATATCAACATACTTGTTTACATTTGAAATACAATTGCATATCTATTGAATATCATAGCTTCATTGTTAGATCTACTTCTACTACTGGCTAGCATTCTCTATTTCAATTTCATTATTAAGGTTGATTCTAAACTGGGGTTTGACTAAGGCAAACCCCTCATCCAAACAACAAAACCATTTTTCTTGCAAGTATAGGTACTGGATAGCGAATTCGAGTTCAAATATGGATACCATTTTCGCCGAACTTCCAGGATCCACAAACATAATTTTTGTCAGAGTTATTTTAGTTCAGGCATGACCTTCAGTGAGGAGTAAGATTTTGCCCCGGGGTAAGATTGTGCCCTGCTGTTTAGGTCAAAGTCAACCTGACTCTAGACAGATAAAATTCTTCTGAGTTTTCTCTATCTCGACATTTCCAGTTCGAAGCAGGTTGTAGAATTTCCTAAAACTATGCACAGACATTAGAAAATAGTAATCTCTACATCAGGCTCCTTTCAAGATAAGTATTCCTATTTTATTTAGTTTGTATGTCCCATAACATTTTCCACCACATATATTTCACACCCTATCTATTCACATTCACCCCTATCCATATTTTATTCAACACACACACAGACACACAGATATATATATATATATATATATATATATATATATATATATATATATATATATATATATATATATATATATATATATATATATATATATATGTTGGCAATTTGGCTGAAGTGAGTACATAGATATTGTCATTATGGCAACATATGATCCACATTAAGAGCACATAGGTCAGAGAGCAAGTATGGTAGATCGCAATGCAAATTTGTCTAAGTGTGAGACAGTGTTTTCATAGTGTACCAGGATACAGTTTTCATTTGCAACATTGATTGGAGCAAGTTCAGTGCTTGCACACTTTAAAATAGATGCTATGATGGCTAGTGATGACCCATCTTAGAGTGCAAGTCAGTACAAAATGTATAGAATTAGTTATGGCAGTTTTACCAAAGACAGTATTAAGCCGATAGGTCAGAATAAGAAGATAGAATTGGTAAAGAGTTAAGGGATTATTTTGTTTACCAAATAAAGACTTAACAATATAAAGGGATGACATCCTAGATGTTTACCTTAGATAAAGATATATGGAAGCTGACCATGTAAAGTTATTAGCCTTAATAACTTGTATATATGTAATTGTAATTATATGAATAAGAGTGTAATATGGTGATGATATGATATGATGCAAATGTAGAGCAGTGAAGAAGACATTGATGCAAGAAGTATAAAGTTATGTATCTTAATCCATTTTTTTAATTATTATACATTTTATATTATTTGTTTGGGTAGTGGGCTCATCTTGTAATCAGATTTTGTATCTACAACTCCTAATAGGGTTGAGGCTTCTAACAAGGCCTATAGTCCCTTAACCAGGACTGATACACTATACATATGTAATAGACTCCTAACAGGGTCAACATCCTTAATAGGATACTTTTGATTAGTGGATCTTTGTGGGTACCATCCTCACTAGGGTTTTCCCTTGGCCAGGGTTTCCTCGAGAACATATCATGTGTTACGAGTTCTTTATTGTTATCCATATTGTTTAGTTTCTTATGTTATGCATGTATAAAGATAATCTGTTATATCCGTAATTGGGCAAAAGATAAAGTTTGTAGAATATTGATTCACCCCCCCTCTCAGTATTCCCTATTTTTAAGAATTGGTATCAGAGCTTAGTTACTCAAAAAATAATCATTCAAGGAAAGCCTAGTAGCTTGAGTAAGATCTCTATGGATATGGATCAACTATAGAAGAATCTTGAAAAAGCTCTTGAATAGATTGATTTGCTTACTATTGAAAAAGATACTTTTAAAAGAAAGTATGATGATGCAAAAGACCTTATTGAGAAATTGAAGAACAAATTAGAAGATCTGAGATCTAAAAAGGAATCCGAAATTCTTATTGAAGATTGTGATAGCAACTTGGAAAAAGAAAATGAGATCCTTAAGCATGAATTGAAGATAGTAAATTTGAAGCTTAGTTTGAAAGATGGAAATAGGAAAAATGAAATAAATCTGAAATCTAAGAATGAAAGTCTAAAGACTAAAAATGAAGAACTGAAATCTAAACTTGAAAAAGTGACATCCGAATTTGAGAAAGTAAATGTCCAGTATGCAGAACTTGAGAAATACAATAAGATTGTGAAAGGTGAACTGACTCAATCCAAACAACAACTTGAAAGGCAATATTCAAATAGTGAGAAGATCAATGAACAATTTTCTTTGGGAAACCATCCTATGATAAGACTGGACTTGAATTTAATATATTCAGACAAATGATGAAAAGAAGAAACCAGATCTGAAGACATCTGAAGCATAGATGAGAAGAAGCCTGATGAGATCAACAAATCTAAAGATGCACCTAAAGAAGAAGAAGAATCATCAAAGCAAGAGGAATCACCCAAAGGTATGCAAAGAGAATTCAAAGGTAGATATTTTGCTTGTAATACTATTGGTCATATGAAAAGAGATTGCACAGGCAAATAGTTTAAACCTCTTAATGGTTATTGTTATAATTGTCATGGTTTTGGACATAGAGCTATTGAATGTAGAAGACCTAAAGTTATTGAGAATAATTATGGTAATAGAATTTTTAGGAATACTAACAATGCAGAAAAGAGACCTACTGAAGACATGAATAGAAGAAATGAAGTAGTGTGTTATAGATGCAACAAAGTTGGACACATTGCTAGAAATTGCAGGTCATAGATTAATTAGCAAGGACCGAGATATGGGAACAATGGAATTGTTTGTCAAATATGCAACAAGATTGGACATACAGCAAGGTTTTGCAGAATGAAGAATGGAACTTATCATCTGAACCCTAACCCTAGAAACAATGCAAGAAGGAATGAAGATACAAGTAACAGACAGAAAGATTGTTGTAGCAATATAGATGAAATGAAGTATGTTAAAGGAATAGATCAAGAAGGCATAATCAACATGGAAGGTAATCAGATAGGTGAAGTATTAAGTGGTAAGAATGAATCCTTACCTAACCTATCTTTAAGCACTTAATTGATGTAAATTACAGTAGATTAGGAACTTAGATTTAGTGTAAAAGTAGATTTATGATGAACTAAGTCTTGTGTAGTTAATAGAAGGTATATTATGATGTACTGATGCTATGGTTAAGAGTGCAAAATAAAATATTATGTTTTTTTAGATCGCAAGAAGTTTTGATTTTTGTAGGTTAACGGGAATAACTTTTGAAAAGAAGCGGCAAAAGAATTGAATGCGATGTCAGAATTAAGTATGATTGAAGTCATAAAAGGTTATGATTGATGTTATTTGATTTTAAAGTGAATTAAAGTATCAAGGAGATCAAAAGCAGAGATTGGAAGTGTTTTGTAGAGATTTTGTGAAGGATTTAAGCATCAAATCTTCGCAAACCCTAGAATCATGAATTTGAGGTATTTATCTTGACAAATCTTTGAATTGGTATAAAGAATTGGAAGGAAACATGGATACATATTTGATTCACAACATTAGAGACAAGAGAAAACCTAAATTGAAGAAAGAACCAATAGAAGCTTTAGAAGTAGACCCTGAGTTTGCTTTATCATCCGTACCAGATGGAGTTTTGCATTTGGAAAATGTAAAGAGTTATCTTGGATGTAAATTGGAAATAGTAAATGACAATGATTTTTCAAGTGAGTATTATAATATATATAACTAGGATATGTCATTGAAGCAAGGTTATGAACATTTGAAAAACAATGAAATTGTCACGTATGGTTTACAGTATGAATTCGATAATGAATAGTGCACAAAGATCATTTTAAGTAGGATTCACAATGGGAAATTTTGGTTAGAAGATAGAGTGATTGACATCACAGTTGACCTAATTCATGAAGTCACTAGTTTATCCAAACTTGGTGCTATCCCTTTAAATGAGAAAAACATGAGGAAGATTGTCATTGACAACACTGGATCATCCTATAATGGTAGAGGTATTGTTATGAACAAGATTAGAAAACATGATGTAAGATATCTATGTAAGATTTTGACTACAAAGTTTTGTGCTAATTCCAGAGAAGATGACATGGTAGCTGGCATGGTTCACATTGCCTATTTAATGTGTGTAGACAAAGTTTCTGTTGATATGTGTAAGATTTTGAGAATTCAATTGTTTGAGAATTTGGAGAAGATTAAGAAGTCTAAATATGCACAATTTAGATTCTCATCTTTGATTACATATATGTTTTTCCACCTTTTGAGAAGATTTCCTTACACAATTGGAAATGATTGGAATGATGGATAGTCTATGATGGAAAGAATAAAAAAGTTTATAGAAATCATGTTATTGATACAGTTAATGAGTGTTGTGTTAGTTTTGAAGACATTTCAGAATTTGGTAACTAGCAGATCAAGGATTCCACAGTCACTTGTGGAGAAATATAAGAATGATATTTGTTTCATGATTGACACTAACTTTTCTTACATTGAAGCAGTAGAACCCAGAGTTGATATCATAGACTCTCTTGGCTATGAGATTTCTGAGATTGAGACAAAAGAGCATGTTGGAAGATTGCTGAAAAGTAAATTGGACATCCAATGCAGTAGGTTTGGAACTTATGAAGACAACCTTAATTTTGTTAAAGCTAAAATTGAAGAGAAATAGTCTAAGAAAAGAGTTGATAGTACCATAAAGAGAATATTGAAAGACACAGGGATGATAGAAAGATAATTTTTGGTAGCTAAATAGACAACAGTATCATTGAGAGATATTGGATAGGCAAAAGTCTTGAGTGTACCACCTTTATCTAGTGCAGTACAGAGAGAACCTACACCAGTTAAAGTGAAAGTAGAAGAACCAGAAAAGGAACAAGTAACACTGAGCAAGAGAAAGAAAGAAATTTCTACTGGACCAGGAAAGAGACAGAAGACTATAGTTCAACCAGGTACCAAGAAAGTTTGTAGAAGTTAAGATGATACTAAGAAGAAAGCTTGGAAACCAAAAGTTGAAAAGCTAAATGAGCAGATTATTGAGAATGGAGATTTTGTAAGAATGAATAAATATTATGATCTTTATGATTATACTGATAGACTTAATTTGGAGAATGCTATTGTGAAGCATATGATTTTGGTAGATAAGAAATTTAACTCTATTCAAGGTCAAATACCTGATGAATTATTTATTAAACTTATTAATAGAAAATGGAGAGCATCTGAGGAAGGCAAAACTATAAGAGAGAATCTTGTGAGAAAGCTTTGTGAAGTGAAAGATGATGATCATTTGAAGCATATTTTGAAGCCCCTTGACACTTTTTTGAGGACTAAGAGGAGAACCATTTAGATCATGGCAGGATAGTATGAGCAAGTGAGAACAAAAATAGAGCAAGCAATAATTAAAGTAATGACAGAAATTGTTGGAGAAACTTCAGTTGCAATAGGACATGCAGTTGATGTTGAACAAGAGGATATTCCCTCTCTTTCAGCTGTTAATATTGAAGATGATACAATGGACATTGAAGGTACTAAGGTGACCTTGGACACTAAAGATAATGTATTTAAGAATTTAGATAACATTGTTGACAATTCGGCTCTTGATGAATTGGATAGGACTGAAGAAGTAGTGCAGACTAAATTGGTGAGTGATGAACCTAAAGAGACATAAATTCATGCACCCACTCCTAAGGCAAAGAAGAAATAAATTGGAACTTTTTTTGAAGACTTAGGTAAAGAAGTTGACGATGATGACCAACTAGAGCTGATTAGTTCTTTGAATAAGATTATTGGAAAGAATAAGAAAGTAAAGAATCTAGAAGGAAGTCTGAAGGAACTAACATATAAGTTGAAAAGTATTGTAACTACACATATTTCAGAAGAAGATCCTTTGGAGAGAGCCAAAAAGGTACTAAGTATTATTTATGATGAGTTTACCAACTTATCAGACATTGCTAAACTAAGAGCTCAAGAAGCTTATGAAGCTGAAATGCTTTTAAGTATGAGTCAAAATATCAGAAATGATATTATTAGTCTTGATGTTTGTATCAAGAACTTGAGGAAACATTTGGAGACTAGAAAAGATTTGTACATACAGT
>BSBK01012080.1:0-15000 GCA_027943335.1 Chamaecyparis obtusa
TATTCTATCTATATGTATCTATATGTATATGTATATCTATGTATATGTATATCTATGTATATGTATGTATATATATATATATGTATATATATATATATATATATATATATATATATATGTATATGTATATATGTGTATATATGTATATATATATATATATATATATATATATATATATGTATATATATATATATACACACACATGTATATATACATATATATATATACATATAGACATGTATATATATACATACATGTGTATATATATATACATGTATATATGTTTACACATGTACGTATATATATATATGTGTGTGTGTGTGTGTGTGTGTGTGTGTGTGTGTGTGTGTGTGTACTTATGTATATATGTGTATGTCCACACATATATACATGTACATATGTGCATGTGTGTGTGTGTGTGTGTGTGTGTGTGTGTGTGTGTGTGTGTGTGTGTTGTAGATGATAAAAATTGGGGGATAATAACAAAGTGTATGGATGTAAATATGTAATGGAAAATGTTATGGACATACAAACTTAATAAAATAGGAATACTTATCTTGAAAAGAGTTTGATTCAGAAATCATTATTTTCTGATGTCTGTGTTTAGTTTCAGGAGATTCTGCAACCTGGTCTAGGCTGAAAATGTCGAGATATAGAAAACCTAGAAAAATATTGTCTTTCGGAGCAAGGTCAACCTTGACCTTAGAATTGGGGTAATATCTTACCCCGACATACAATCTTGACCCCCACTGAAAGTTGACCTTGAACTGAAATAGCTTCGACATAAACTTTGTTCATGGATCTCGGAAGTTCACCAAAAAGGGTATCCAGATCTGTATAGATATTTGTCATCCCAAACTTGTACCTATAAGAAAAATGGTTTTATTGTTTGGATTTGGGATTTGCCTTTGTCAAACCCCAATTTGGAATCAACCTTAATAATGGAATTGAAATAGAGAATGCTAGCAAGTAGTAGAAAATGATCTAACAATGAAGCTATGATATTTGATAGATATGTAATTGTATTTGAAATGTAAACAAGTATGTTGATATGAAAGCTTGGACTTAACATTAAAAACCATAAATGTAAGTCAAAAGCTCCATGATTTTATGCTTGGAGTCCACCTTGAGGGAAGAATGAATGGATCTTGAAGATGAACAAAGGATCTTGAACGAAGATCACACCACCATGATGGATAGATCTAGGGTTTGAATGATGAATCTTGAATGCTTGAGCCAAATTCTTTCAAAGGATTGAATACTTGAATCCTTGATCTTCAATAGAGAACTTGAATGCTTGAATGAATGATAATGGCTTGAATGCTTCCTTGATTGAAAATGCTTGCTTGATCATGAATGTCTCCTTGAGTGTGATCTCATGAAGTTGCTCTTGTGAAAATGAGAGAGGAAGGCTTCCTTTCATACTAGTCTAAGGCACAAACTTCTAGAGAGGCCAACATAGGAAAATTAAATTCTAATAAGGCCTTGACCCTTAAAAATGGACCTAGATTAAATATAATTTAAGAGTTTACCATTTTGAAATCCGAAACAGCCGACCCAGAAGCGAAAAATTAAATCTTTCCAAAACCCGACATCTGAAAATCATGGAATCTTGAAATTTGGACCTTGGGTCAAGGTCAAGGTTGACTATGACCTAGGTCAGAGTTGAGGTTGACCTTGACCTAGAAGTTTGACCTTAACCCCGAAGTCAAATATTTTAGGATCTCACTCCAGAATGCCAGAAAAGTGCAGAAAGAGGGTGGAAAAAGGGTCAGAGTGAGGAGAAAAGCCAGGGACCTACCCAAGGTGTTTGACATGACCCCACACTACCTACTCGAAGGGATAAACTCGTCTTAAATGGAAGTGCTTCCATTTTCTGACAATACATTTAGCCCCCAATTTAGCAAGAGTATGGATTCAATGGAAACTCTTGGTAAAGGAGAAGAAAGAAGAGATCCAAGTGGATTCGTAATGAGATATAATAACACTTAGCTAAGGAAACAAGTCCCCATGCTAATGATTCTAACTCAACATACATGCACGAGGGTGCAAAAATGAAGAAAAAACTAAAAGACACAAAAGAGGGGTTAGTACTAAAACAAACCCAAATCAACTAGTAGAGGAAACCTTGCTAAGAAATGCTTCCTATACTAATATCATATTTGGAAAGCTATCATAAAAGCATAAATGATTACATAAGAAAGACAAGAGAAACACTATAAATAACATAGCTTCATGATCCATTCCTACTAACATGAGAGAAAAAATAGAGAAAAGAGAAATTCATTACCTCACCCAGTAAGATGCCCACCTTACCATGAATCACCAAGGAGGGAGACCTAAACAGGTGGCCAAACCTGATAGTTCACCCATAAATTGCACCTTGAAATTTTAATGCATCTTCTGAAGTCTTTTTGAATAACCATAGATCTACCTTCTTGTATCACCATGGAATATAAAATGCGTGTCTCCCCAAGATTTAACAACTTATGTGTGTTACCTTCGAAAGATTTAGCATATTTGAAAATTTGAAAAATATGTGTCTCTTCAAGATTTAGCAACTTATGTGCATTACCCTCAGAGGATTTAGAATATTGAAAATTTGAAAAATGTGTGTCTCTTCAGGATTTAGCAACTTATGTGTGTTACCTTCAGAGGATTTAGCATATTGAAAAATTGAAAAATGCATGTCTCTTCAGGATTTAGTAACTTATGTGCATTACCTTCAGAGGATTTAGCATATAAATGAAAAACTATAGTACAAGGGAGACCTTATATATACCCCCCTCCTTATCGTGGATGTCTACTAGACATGATAAGGAAGAGAAAGAGGATACCTACTTCACAATGTAAGGAGATATCATATTTATCAACAATGTATACTACATTCCTAGTGAAGGGTATTGACCCTTACATCCAAGAGCATAGATAATCATGAAAAAGGATATGTCACTCATGGAAAAAGGATCCTCAAAGAAAGAGATATTATCAACAAGACCCCCACCATAGAGGAGTTCTTTTAGATAAAATATCATCTTATAAAGATAATCCAAGTAGGTACAAAGATTCAATCATCAAGCCCCCTGCAATCAAGAGGAAGAGGAATCTTTGACTTGAGGGAAACAACTCTAAGTGCCAAATCAAGGGAAAGAGTTTATAAAAAACATAATTTTCAAAATAAAGAAGAGGTGATGACCTAGGGCAACAATATCTCATATAAAAGTGAAGAAAAGTGGCAAGTGAAAGCCTTTAATCAGTGAACAATTGGTGAGTTTCAAGGTCTCAACTACCCAGATAGGGGTCCAAGTGCCCAATACTTATCACAAGTATGGTAAGGACTAGGGAAAATGGTTATCACAACCCAAACACCCAACACAACCTAATCACTATGTTATGCCAAGTCCAAAACACCAACAATTGAGAAGTTACTAAGAGGTCTCCTTAGCCCAATAGGTAGCCAAACCGATGAAATGACTTATAAGACCAAGGGTGGCCTAAAATCACCGATCTAGCCTATTTAGGTCCTATTATTTTAGTTCCAATGGTTCTTTCATTTACAAGCAACTCATAGTACTAAGTTGTTGCACAAACCAAGGATTTGGCTTGCAGCCCTTCCTAGAAGAAAATCTAAACATAAGCCAAAATGTTCCCAAATGAGATAATGGATTGGTCAAGGATTCTGATACCCTTTTGGGGTTTATAAAACATATCCAAGCACCAAGGAGTGGAGACAAGAAGAAGTCACTGATGTAGCAATGTTAGACCGGGCTAATAGGCCTAATTAGGTCTTCCAAATGCACTACAAGTGCTTTTTCTCCTAAGCCAATACACAAAATAATTATGGAGGCACGTTTGGATATAAAAAATACCTTAGAATCCAATTTTTGGAGTCCTAAAGAATCCCCAACCAAAATCTATAGTGACTGTCCTAAGTCACAAACCGATGCACACATAGAGATGTACAACTAGGGCTTAACGACAAACCCACTCCTCTGCAAATCCTCACTCCTAACCTAAAAAATATGAAAATACATTATTAAAGGTTGGATTCCACCAAGGGGCATCAATTTCCCATGGTGGAATTGGACTAAACAATCAGGCCCTATTAGAACCCTTGGTTTTAAGCCTTAAATCCAGGCAGTCCTGCTAAAAACTAGATATCTCACAATCTAGGGTAGATCAACACATGAGATCAATTGAAAATGGAAGAAGACTCAAGGCTCCAACCTTTTGCTTCATAGTTTCATTCCCTCACATCCATACCTATCCGTACACTTCAAATCTTCTCGGGAAAATGCAGAGAAATGTTGATGCTTTTATTGATTCAATGCCAAAATTACATATTCTACCTTCCACCCACATGAAAGGGCCTATTGAAGGCTTCCCCCATTAGTTACAACTGGAATTTAAACTATTAGACCATTGGGGGCATGATTACAACTTTTGGCAAGAAGTTGTTAAAGTTGCTAAGCAACTTTTACAACATTTTTGCAACTTTTGCTTTCTAGGAGACCAAACTTGGTCTAATACTATCCTATTGATCCAACATGGATCTAAAACATTAAAAACATGAAAATGAGTAAAATCCTATGATTTTAGGCCCATTGACCACTTTTGACCTTAGTTAGCTAGGGGCTTATAGTTGTGCCAATCCTGGAACTAGGCCTCACAACTTGGTCTAGGTGCCTGACTAATTAATCTAATCTAAACTAGATGTGTTTGGGACTCTAAAGAGTTTTATTTATTGAGTCTAGAGTAGGTGCTCCTACACCAAAAAGGATATCCATAGTCAAGACATCGGTCAATATAATGAAATAATATTGCAAGATAAATAAATGCCACTAAGCTAAAGAAAGCATATCCCTAGACAAAGAGAAACAAGGAAGAACCTTGCCCCCCAGGGATGAAAGAAAGGGATACCTTTGCAAAAAAAAATGTCTTAGAAAAGCTATCTTGAATATAGAATAAAATATATCGATGATTATAAACATAATACAAAAACCATAGAGAAGAAGGGTAGAAGGGTAGAAAGAATACCAATTAAGCTCAAATAAAAAGCCTAATAGATCCTAGGAGACTGGATTAAATGCATCTTGCCCCCTAGTCATAAGGCAAGAGGAGAAGAAATCTATATTATATCAGAATGAGGGGTATCCCCTATATCAAAATCATGAAGGAATTGTAAAACTGCATGAGAGTGTGATATAATTCCTAAAGCATCTCTTTCCCTAACATATAACTTGAAATGCTTACAATTAGCAAGTAAATGTGTATTACTATAATGAAAAGGACATTTGTACTTGGATAAAGCATCTTTTGACATAGGTTTAAAGATTTCTTTCTTGGAATTCATCAACTGAACATACACCTTCTTAGCTACATCTTAACGAATATCAAGGTTATTTAAGGTAGGTGTAGGGAGAAGAAGAGGTTGATGATCAACATCAAGCACCTTAAATTGAGATTGTGAACAACCAACACCATGCATATCTTGTTTAGGGGGCATATGAACTGGATACTTAATACCATGCTCATTAACTCCAAAGCTCTAAACCTTTATAGCCTTGTTTGGTCATCATATTGAATCTTATAGTGTACATATCATGGAAGGCTTCTATAGGAGGTGATTGTTTATCATGTTCATGAGTAAAGGTTGTATAAGGTGGAATAATAGGTTTTGAAGAAGTTTCTTTACCCTTTCCTTTAATATCATCATGAATCAAAGGAGAAGGTAAGTCAAAGAACTCTTGCACATCTACATCATGAACTATAGATTGAATCCCATCATAAGTATGGGAAGAACTAGGATTAAAAGATGGAGAATTAGACATATTAGGCATCGGATTAGGAGTAGGAAGGTTAGGAACTAAATTAGGGATAATAGGATTAGGAATAATATGAGACAGTGTATCATCTACCAAATTCTTCACATAGTCCAAAAGAGTAATAAGTCTTCCACATAAATCTTTCATGAAAGCTTTGAAAGTAGGAAGACTAGTATTGGTCAATTTCACAAAAGCATAGGAAAGTGAAAAATGAACAGTCACAAACATAATGAAGTGAATGATAATGATGCAAGGCAGGGATGAAGAGGGGCCAAAGAATGGCACACCCTAATGATCCAAGCCTGCAACACACATGCGGAAGCAACAAACAACAATAGTGAGAGAGAGAATGCCAGATCTTTCATATATTATCATCAAATAGAACCATACATGCCAAGTTGTAAGGCCTTCCAGGTTACAGCCTGATATTACAATGAAACTCAAAAGTCCTCCAACATGTGAGGATCTGTTACAAATCTCCAAACTAATGCCTCCTATCTTCTATCAAAACTGACGCCTTAAACTACAACCAAACATCTACATTTATACAAGAAGTTACTGAGCTGAGTCGGCCTTCAGATCCATAATTAATAGAAGTAATGGTCAAATCTAGGACCACACACTTCCCAATGATGGATTCCAACATTAAATCTGTGATCCAATATAAATGCACAAGTCGGCCACAACAGGAAATAAAACTAGACCCGTTTGTAAGCAACATAACTGAGTAACAGACAGGCAATGTCGAGCGCGAGTGAAATAAATGACTACCTAGGAGAGAACCAGCCACACTCGGTAACCAAAGGAAACTAACCAACTACCGACCAACTCGGTCAAAGAAGAAACCGAGCAACACAAACAAAACTCCAAATTCTTTTTGGTGACACGGGATTGCCAAGGACTCGAGATGCTCTTGCATCAGACACATGGGGTTATTTTGAAAAGATTCTCTGAATCATTTGGTAGGTCTAGTCTGAGCTTCATCCAACTCATACTGTGAAATCCATAAAATATCTACCATCGGTCTATTATTCCACTTAACTAGATATTCCATGTACTATTTTCCTCTTCTACTTTTGCCAACTCTTTCCTTCAAAATCTGTTCCACTTCATCATAATGCTTCTTTGGATACTCTGTCAGTACCCTCACTTCTTCATCAGGTTCATGATACTCATACAAATCAGAAATGTTGAAAAATGATGATATGTCAATGTCATCAGGTAACTCAATCTCATATGCATTTCCACTATCAAATTTCTTCAAAATCTTGCAAGGTCCAAACTTCTTCATCTTCAGCTTTCCATATGTTCCAATAGGAAATTATCCTCTCTTCAAATGAACCATCACTTCATCACCAACATCAAAATTCTTATGTCTCCTTCATCTATCAGCTATGTCTTTGTATTTCTGGTTACTATCCTCTAGCTTCAGCTTCACATCTTCATGCAATGTCTTCATGTACTCAACAAACTTCACTCCTTCATTACTTTTCTTATTCTCATCAACAATGTCTCTCAAATTAGATATTCCTCTTAGTTGTGTGCCATTCACAATCTCAAATGGTGTTTTTCTAGTACTCCTATTCATTGAATTATTATATGCAAACTCTTCTTGTGCTAACACAGAATCCCAATTACTTGGTGTGTCTCCAACTAAACATCTCAAAAGATTTCCCAAACTTTTGTTCACAACCTGAGTTTTTCCATTAGTTTATGGGTGAAATGTAGAACTATATTTCAACTCAGTGTTGAATTTCTTCCAAAGGGTCTTCCAAAAATAACCAATAAATTTACTGTCTCGGTTAGAGATAATACTCCTTAGTAATCCATGCAATCTAAAAATTTCCTTAAAGAAAAGATCTGCTACATGTACTGAATCTGATGTCTTTCTACAAGGTATAAAATGTGCCATTTTTAAAAATCTATCCACAACAACAAATATAGAATCATTACCTCTTACCATCTTCGGTAAGCCAAGAACAAAGTCCATATTGATATCAATCCAAGGTTTCTTAGGAACAGCAATCGGTGTATACAATCTAGTATTTTGACTTACTCCTTTTGCAACTTGACAAATTCCACAACTTTTTACAAATTTCTAAACATCTCTATACAACTATGGCCAATAGTACTTCTCCTTAAGAAAATTCCATGTTTTATCAATACCAAAATGTCCAGCCAAACCACTAGTATGTTTCTCCTTTATCATATTAGATCTCATTACTCCTCTTGGTATATAGAACTGAATACCTTTAGACAACATACCTTCTTGAATAAAATATTCATCCCATTTAGTATCTTGTTGATCTTGAATCGGTGCTCTGCACTTTCTCCATGGCTCAAAAAAATCAGGGTCATTTTCATACAAACCTCTCATATCATCAAAACCAAGAACTTCAATTCTCATCTCGGTCATCAAAGATCTTCTTCTACTCAATGCATCAACAACTCGGTTAGTGACTCCACTCTTTTGCTTTATCACAAATGTGTAACTCTACAAATACTCAACCCATTTCATGTCTCTGATTCAACTTATTCTAACTACCCAAATATTGTAAAGCCTTATGATTAGTATACAACACAAATTAACTCGGTATCAAATAATGTCTCCATTTCTTCAGTGCTTGAACAATAGCATAGAATTCTTGATCATACATAGAATATTTCCATCTAGCATCATTCAACTTTTCACTAAAGAAAGCAACAGGTTTACCTTCTTGACTCAACACAGCTCCAATTGCACTTCCACTTGCATCATATTATACTTGAAATACCTTACTGAAATCAAGTAATGCCAAAACAGGTAATTCAACAACCTTCTTCTTTAGAGTCTCAAAACTTATGTTAGCTCCATGTGTCCACTTGAATTCTCTTTTGTCTCCTCTCATAGTCTCAATCATAGCATTACAGATTGAACTGAAATTCCTTATGAACTTTTGGTAAAAACTTGCAAAACCATAAAATGATCTTACCTCACTAGCATTCACAAGTGTAGGCCAATTTAGAATAGCTTCAACCTTTTCAGGATCCATCTTCAAACCATCAGCTAAAATAACAAATCCCAAATACACAATCTCTTCTTTCATGAATGAACACTTTTTCAGATTTATTAGCAACTTTTCCTCTTTCAATCTTGGCAAAACTTGTCTAACATGCGACAAATGTTCTTCTCTAGTATTACTGAATATCAAAATATCATCAAGATATACAATCATAAACTTACCCAATAATTTCTTCAAAACTTCATTCATCAACCTCATAAAAGTACTTGGTGCATTAATTAAACCAAAAGGCATAACCAACCACTCATACAAACCTTCTTTTTTCTTGAAAGAAGTCTTCCATTCATCACCTTCTCTGATTCTGATTTGATGATACCCACTTATCAAATCAATCTTTGTGAAATACTTTGCTCCAGTCAAATTATCCATTATGTCATCCATTCTCGGTATAGGAAACCTATACTTCACTGTTATCTTATTGATTGATCTGGAATCAGTACACATTCTCCATTATTTTTTAGTGCCAATACATCAGGTAATGCACAAGGGCTCAAAATTTCTTTGATCAAACCTTTCTCCAACAACTCTTAATCTATCAGTTCAATTCCTGATTCTCGATAGGTGTCAACTGATGAGGTGCCTTATTTAGTAAACTAGATCTAGGGATTAGATCCATACAATGATCAATGCTTCTTTTCAGTGGCAAACCATTGGGTTCATTATCAAAAATGATATCACTATACTCGGTGAGTAACTTATCAATCTCCTCAAGGATGTTATCCTTTGTTCTCTTACTCGGCTTGTTAGGAATCACAACAAAACATACATCATTCCTCTTCAAAGATTTCACAAACTTTCTTCCTTCCATCAAACAAACTTTCACCGATGTGAAAACATTACTAATAGGTTCTTCCATCAATGGTAACAAGATTTTCTTCTTTCCATCAGCCACAATAGTATATTTATGCAATCTCCCATCATATATAGCATCTCTATCATATTGCCAAGGTCTACCCAAAAAAATATGACAATAATCCATAGGCATGATATCACACAACACCTTATCATAGTATTTTCCAATCTTCAAATTTACATAACATTGTTCACTTACCAGGAGTGTATGCTCATCTTTGATCCATGAAATCTGATAGGGCTTCAGATGTACCAAACTTTCCAACTACAATTTTGTGACCATCTCTTCAGATGCTAGGTTCTCTGAGCTACCACTATCAATGATTACCTTCCAAACTTTTTCAGAAACTCTACATCTGGTCTTGAACAAACTTTTCCTTATCGGATCTTCCTTCTTTCTTTCATTCCACAGTGCTCTCCTTACCATCAAGTTATTTTCTTTCTCAGGTTCATTCGGTGACTCTTCTTACACCAAAGCATTTCTACTACTACCAACCTTCTTACTAGCATGTGTACATTCAAAAGATCTATGTCCTTCTTCTCCACAATTATAAAAAGTTCCTCAAAAACTTCCTCTGCCATAACCACCTTGGTAGTTACTGCCTCTACCTCTAGAACTTTCACCTTTCCACTTAGTCTTGCCTTTGTCCAAATTTATCTTTTCTAGTTTAGATCTACCATTTTCACAATTAGATCTTCCTCTTCCTCTAGGAAATCTACAACCTCAACCTCTCTGTCTTTTCTCATGTCTTTTGTTCAATTTTTCCTCGGCCTTCAAAGAAAATTGATAAGCCTCTTCAATGTTCTCCAACTTGACCATACTAATTTTCTCTTGGATGGAAACTCTCAAACCATTCAGGTATCTATCGATTCTTTCAACATCATCTTCATCATGTCTAGATTTGATATCTAATCTATAGAATTCCTTAGTATACTCTTTTATTGAGCTATCTTTTTATCTCAAACTTTGCATTCGCTGAACTAGGTTAATCTGATAATCATAGGGTAAGAACTTTCATTTCAACTTATTGACCATTTTACTCCATACCTTGATTTTTTCTTTTCCTTTCCTCTTTCGATCTAATTGCAAGTGTTTCCACCATAAGGATGCATGACTTTTCAACTTTGTTCTTGTAATCTTCACCTTCTTATCCTTAGAAATGTTTTCATATTCAAAATATTTTTCCATCTCGGTGATCTAGTCCACCAATTCATCAGAATCCAGCTTTCCACTATACTCAGGAGGATCGAAATGTGGTGTTGACTTCAGACTTGTCAAAGCCTTCAAAAATCTTTCTTCGCCTTGATCCATAACAAGAGCAAGTTCTGCATTTGCCTATTCGTCTTCAATTTCATCATCACTAACATCCTCAAGATGTATGCCTCTTCTTTGGGCTATTTCCACTACTTCTAATCTAGGAGCAATCTGCCTTAGCATATCTACCAATCCTGGATCTGCATCTTGCCTCCCATGAACCATCTTGACAACCCTCTACAATTTTAGGTTAGATCGCAATCTTCTACCCCACAAAAATCAACTAGGGCTTCAAGAAAAACCTGGAAACCTAGATCCACAAACCTAGATCAAGATCTCACCTCCCTCTAATACCACCTGATGAAAGGTAGGGAGAAGGAGGGGCCAAACAATGGCATACCCTAATGATCCAAGCCTGCAACACACATGTGGAAGCAACAAACAATAACAGTGAGAGAGAGAATTCTAGATCTTTCATATATTATCATCAAATAGAACCATACATGGCAGGCTGTAAGGCCTTCCCGGTTATGGCCTGATATTACAACCAATCTCAGAAGTCCTCCAACATGCGAGGATCTATTACAAATCTCCAAACTAATGCCTCCTATCTTCTATCAAAACTGACTCCTTAAACTACAACCAAACATCTACATTTATACAAGAAGCTACCAAGTTGAGTCAGCCTTCAGATCCATAATTAACGAAAGTAATGGTCAAATCTGGGACCACATGCTTCCCAATGATGGATTCCAACATTAAATCCATGATCCAATATAAATCCACAAGTCGGCCACAACAAGAAATAAAACTAGACCCGTCGATAAGCAAGATAACTAAGCAGCAGACAAGCAATGCCGAGTGCCAATGAAATAACCGACCGCCCAGGAGAGAACTGACCACACTTGGTAACCAAAGGAAGCCTACCAACTATCGACCAACTTGGTCAAAGAAGAAACTAAGCAACACAGAAAAAACTCCAAATTCTTTTTGGTGACATGGGATTGCCAAGGACTCGAGATGCTCCTGCATCAGATACTCTCATAAACATCATAAGTATGGTAAAGAGATACTAAGAGAAGGGTAATAAAGAATGTAATCACACACCAAAGCATCTTAAAAATCTTCATGGTAAATGAAATGCAAGAAATATTTTTGGATTATGTTGAATATATAGATCTTTTTGTGTTTTGAATGTTAAAATGCAAGAGGATAAAAGAAATCTAATCTCGATGCAGGAAAAAAAAAATCTAACAGCAAAAAGAAAGAGTTGTCTATTGTGGGTTCACCAAAATGTAGATGATAAAAACTAGGGGATAATAAAAAAGTGTATGGATGTAAATATGTAATGGAAAATGTTATGGACATACAAACTTAATAAAATAGGAATACTTATCTTGAAAAGAGTCTGATTCGAAAATCATTGTTTTATGATGTCTGTGTTCAGTTTCAGGAGATTATGCAACCTGATTCAGGCTGGAAATGCCAAGATAGAGAAAACCCTAAAAAATATTGTCTTTCAGAGAAAGGTCAACCTTGACCTCAGAATCGAGGTAAAATCTTACCCTATGGTACAATCTTGACCCCCACTAAAATTTGACCTTGACCTGAAACAATTCCAATGAAAAGTATGTTCGTGTATCTTAGAAGTTCACCGAAAAGGGTATCCAGATCTATACAGATATTCATTGTCCCGCACCTGTACCTATAAGAAAAATGGATTTTTTGTTTCGATGAGGGGTTTTCCTTAGTCAAACCCTAGTTTGGAATCAACCTTAATAATCAAATTGAAATAGACAATGCTAGCAAGTAGTAGAAGTAGATATAACAATGAAGCTATGATATTCGATAGATATGTAATTGTATTTGAAATGTAAAAAAGTATGCTGATATGAAAACTTGGACTTAACATTAAAAACCATAAATGTAAATAAAAACCTGCATGATTGTATTCTTCGAGTCAACTTTGAGGGAAGAATGAATCGATCCTGAAGATAAATAAAGGATCTTGCAGGAAGATCACACCACCATGATAGATAGATCTAGGGTTTGAATGATGAATCTTGAATGCTTGAGCCAAATTCCTTCAAAGGCTTGAATACTTGAATCCTTTAGCTTCAATAGAGAAATTTAATGCTTGAATGAATGATAATGGCTTGAATGCTTCCTTAATTGAAAATGCTTGCTTGATCATGAATGTCGGGCACAAACTTCTAGAGAGGCCGACATAGGAGAATTAAATTCCAATTAGACCTTAACCCTTAGAAATGGACCTAGATTAAATATAATTAAGATTTTACCATTCCAAAATCTGAAACAACTGACCCGGAAGTGGGAAAACAAATCTTTCTAAAACCTGACATCCAAAAATCATGGAATTTTAACATTTGGACCTTGGGTCAAGGTCGAATTTGACCTAGGTAAGAGTCAAGGTCAACCTTGACCTAGAAGGTTGACCTTGACCCTAATTTCAAAGATTTCAGGATCTCAGCTCAAAATGCCAGAAAAGTGCAGAAAGATTTTAGGATCTCATATATATATATATATATATATATATATATATATATATATATATATATATATATATATATATATATATATATATATATATATATATATATATATATATATATATATATATATATATATATATATATATATATATATATATATATATATATATGTCTGTGTGTGTGTGTACACATGTATATATATACATGTGTACACACACACACACACACATATAGATATATGTCATGTATATCTATAAATATATATACATATACATATACATGTGACATATATATATATGTGTGTGTGTGTGTGTGTGTGTGTGTACACATGTATATATATACATGTGTACACATACACACACACACACACACACACACACAGATATATATATGTGTGTGTGTGTGTGTGTACACATGTATATATATACATGTGTACACAGAAACACACACACACACACACACACACATATATATGTCACATGTATATGTATATGTATATATATTTATAGATATACATGACATATATCTATATATATGTCATGTATGTGTATATATATATATATATATATATATATATATATATATATATATATATATATATATATATATATATATATATATATGACATGTATACATGTCATACATATGTACATGTACATTTCATATATATACATGTGTATATATATGCATGTGTGTGTGCACGTACATATGTACAGTACACGTTTATTTATATTTAAATGTAATTTATGTAATTGATTTTACTTTGAAATAATGTAGTGAAATGTGCATAGTTTAATTTTATTTTTAATTAAATTAGGAAAACGTACATATATATAGACTACATTTGATAGTAAATAAAATCTTTCACGTATACATATATTATATCTATCAGACATATTATTGCACATCACACATGGCAGATGCATCGATTCCCCCCACAGAACTATTTGCATGCACTAATATAGAAATTGAACAGTTGCAAGAATTCATAAATAATCTGACTAGCTCTAGTGTCTATAAGAGCACATGTCAATCCATACTTACTAGCTTGATTAGCATTAGGGATGACATTCGTGGTACCACTCCCTATGCCCCATATGTTATAGAGGTCATACTTGAGAGGAAGAGACAAGAGGTTGGCTCTGGTCTTTCTCTTAAGGAGGTATAGGCTTTAGTGCCTAAAGTGACCCTAAAAAGGGAATCTTTCTCATATTATGCATATTTACAGTATGTGAAGGGATATCAGGTTACCAAGTGTCAAGATCCTGCTATATCAGCATTGATATACCCATGATTTCTAGTTGCCCATGGTCATTATCTGAATAATGACCAAATTCCATTTTACTTTACACAACATATTTTCATTGAGGTTCATTTAGGGAGGGTTGTTAATTACACTAGTTTTACAGCACATCAAGGAAAGAGGCATGGAAGACTTATTGAGAGAGATGCTTTTTGTTGAGATGATCAAAAGAGGCCATTACATAGGGCCA